>CAMUPU010000030.1:27500-35000 GCA_947095535.1 Poecilobothrus nobilitatus | reverse complement strand
TAATAACATTGATAATAATAATAATAATAATAACAATAATAACATTAATAATAATAATAATATTAAGTAAGTAAGTACGTAAGTAACTAGTAACCAATAACTAACTAGCAACAGGTAACTTGTTTTATTAGTAAATATATTATAATTTAACTTTACATTTTTAATTATAATAGCGATTAATATAAATTTATTTAATTTGTGTTTTTTTTAATTTCTTAATACATTTTTTTTAAATATTTTTAAATTGGTTTCTAGTTTAATTTACCTTGGTAATTGATTAAATCTCCAAAAGCCTTTGCATATTAAAGAATTTTGAGGGCCAGCTGTTAAGTAATTTTTCAACCTGAAATTAACATCAGCGTTCCTGAAATTGTACGGTTGAACGTGCTTGATTAAGTTCATTCTTTGATCTAAATAATGTGGCAGATTTCCTTTTTTAAAATTATATTTATACACTAGCAGAGTACCCAGCGTTGCCATGAGTATTTTATTGGCTTTATGAAATAAAAATTATTAACTTTTGCTTTTGAGTTAATATAATTTAATTAATATAGTTCACGTATTACTATGCACTTTTAGATGCTGGTAGTTAATATTCTATTTTTTATTACATTTAATTTAAATTGAATAAACAGAGCGAAAAATTAAAGACAATTCGTTTACAAAAAATCTTTAAAAGAATCAATAATCTATTGAGTACACAATTACGGCGAAGTGAGTTCTCACAAAATATATTCATTAATACCGAAACATTAAATTGCATTTCAATTATAAAAGACCATAATGTGCTACTTTTTTTTCGTAAGTAATGTCACTTCATGTTTTTGTGAATTATCCTTTTAAGCACATTTTGAAAAATTTGCTATTAGGTTCGCTCTGTCAATCCGTATGTTTACAAAACTTATATACTATTTAATAAAGAGCAATGAATATACTATTTAATAAAGAGACGCTTTGCATAGGTCTCTTAAAAGAGTAATGTTGTAGAACAACTTTTTTATGTACCCTCACCGTTAGACATTCTACAGCAACGACAGCTTAAAATTTTAAAAAAACTTCTTTTTAAATGCATAAAAATGTTTTTTGAGCCCGCCGGACCGAATCCGCTTAACATATTGTATCCAAATTCTTGCGGCACCCGTTCAAAGCTAAAAAGAACATTTGTACAAATTTTCAACTCAATCGATCAAACCGTTTAGATAGGAGAACAAAAAAACGAAAAAGCTTTAAATGACTCTCCGGCCGCAATGGGTTAATGAACCGAAACACCATATAGCTTATAACACTTTACTGAGTCGTAGAAATGTTCCTGCAAAAATTGGTTGCAAGCGGAATGGTGGTTTTTACGTGAAAAGGGCACAAACAAGCAAACAAACAGAATTTCTGCCTTATATATTAGACTAGCGGAGTACCCGGCGTTGCCCGGAGTATTTTAATAGAGGGCATATTTTAATAGAGGGTATTTAAAAAAGGGCACAAACAAACAAACAGAATTTCTGCTTTATATATTAGACTAGCAGAGTACCCGGCGTTGCCTGGAATATTTTATCGGCTTTATGAAATAAAAATTATTAAATTTTGCTTTTAAGTAAATATAATTTAATTAATATAGTTCACGTATTACTATGCATTTTCAGATGCTGGTAGTTAATATTCTATTTTTTATTACATTTAGTTAAATTGAATAAACTGAGCGAAAAATTAAAGACAATTCGTCTACAAAAAATCTTTAAAGAAATCAATAATCTATTGAGTACACAAATACGGCGAAGTGAATTTTCACAATATATTCATTAATACCGAAACATAAAATTGCATTTTTATTATAATAGACCATAATGTAATACATTTTTTTTCGTAAGTAATATCACTTCATGTTTTTCTGAATCTTTAAGCACATTTTGAAAATTTACTATTAGGTTCGCTCTGTCAATCCGTCTGTTTACGAAACTTATATACTGTTTAATAAAGAGCAATGAAATATTAACTATGCAAGGTCTCTTCATAGAGTAATGTTGTAGAAAAATTGTTTTAGTACCCTTATCGTTAGTGATTCTACAGCACCGACAGCTCTTCAAATTTTGAAAAAATTTCTTCTTAAATGCATACATCTCAGATTCTGTGTAACATATTTTTTTTTTAATATAAAAACTGCATGATTGTGTTTTACCTTTATAAATCTACCAGAATTTTTTTACATTTACTTTTTCTAATTATGTTTTCAAATTGATTGGCTAAAAATATGTGTAACAAGGTAGAATGTAAACCAACGGTTTTTAAAAGCGCACATATCCAAAACACAATACAAACTGTTTAGGATTATGACTTGCTCAAAAAATAAAATTTAAGAAATTTTTTGTAATAAGAAAATATGTGAAAATAACACTTTTCTGGAATTTTAAGGGGCTGTAAGCCCGGAACCCTTTATAACTAAGAAAAACCGTTAACACACGTAGAATTATATTACTGGAGTTGTATATATATTACTACTGTATATATATATACTGTAATTTTTAGTTGTATATATATATTACTGTAATTTTTAGGTCTTGCCTAAGAAAATTTTGTACAGATGCTTAAGTTACAGGTGCCTAAAAATAGCAAATTTTAATTTTTCAATCCTAATACCTCTTAAACGGGGTGTTGCAAAAAATATTTCTAAGAAAACTTATACTAATTCTAAAATTTCTTTCTTGTCTCAAAATTTCAGGTTCCTATCTAACGGTGTGCCGGAGTTATGAAAAAAGAAATTTGATGCAAAAAGTGATTTTCACATAACAGTAAATTTAAATAATAAATTACAAAATATTGCATAATTTTAATATTGCTTTATGTAGATAATAAAATTTTCGGTCTTCTAGATTGCAAAACTATTACGCAGAGCCTGAGATATATACATCTGAAAATAGGACTTTTTCGTAATTTTGAAGAGCTGTAAATTTGGAACCCTATATAACTAAAATAAACCTTTAACACACGTTAAAATATATTACTGTAGCTTTAATTTTGATGTTTTTCTGAAGTTACAGGTCTTTAAAAATTTCAAATTTTCAATTTTTGAGCCCTAATAACTCATAAAGAAAGGGTGGCTCAAAAAAATTTTCTGAGCAAACTTATACTAATTCTAAAAGTTCTTTCTTGCCTCAAAATTAAATTAAAAGCGTTCCTGAGTTATGAAAGTAGAAAAATCATGCAAAATATGGTTTTTACATAACTGTAAATTTAAATACTAAATTTAAAAAAATTAAATAATTTTGATATTAATTTACAAAGTTAAAAAAAATATCTGTCGCATGACGTTTTTAGATTGGAAAAATTTTAAGCAGAACATAAGATATATGCATTTAATAATAGGGCTTTTTCAAAGTTTGAGGGGCGGTAGCTCCGTAATGGATGGGGCTACATGGAAAAGTTGTTCCGCAAAATTATTTTATATATATTTTTTTATAAGACCTACAAATGGTTAAAATTTTTTTTCTCTATCTTTAACGGTGTAGAAATTTTGTAAACAGACGGACGGACAGAGTGAAACTAATAAGCACATTTTTTCAAAATTTGGAAATGTGCTAAAAATTGTGTATGGATAAGAATGTAAGGTTTTCAGTTCTTTAAATATGTATGTACTCATTATTCCCTACACTTAAAGTATAGGATATATTAACTTTGGTATGGTGTTTGTAACCACCAAAAAGAAGCGGGTTAGATATGAACATGTATATATATTCTAAATCAGGATCACCTCCTGAGTCGATTTGGCGATGTCCGTCCGTACGCACGATAACTCAAAAAATAATGATGCTATCTTGATGAAATTTATACTGTAGGTTAACAATGACTAAAGTAAGGCGGGGATTGTAAATGGGCGAAATCGGACACGGGGTTGGGGTACCTCCCATACAACTCCCAAAACCGAATATGCATATCTTCGAAATTAATAAAGATAGAAACTTAAAATTTTGTACGAGCGTGTGTTTTCCTGAATCCCTGATATCCATAAAATTTGAGATGAATTGGAGTGGTTGTTTGGGTACCTCCCACACAATTCCCAAAACCGAACAAACATATTTTCGAAATTAATAAAGATAGAAACTTCAAATTTGATACGAGGGTTCTGTTTCCTGAATCCATGATTTGCCTAAAACTTGAGATGTATTGGAGGAATTCTTCGGGTACCTCCCACACAACCCCCAAAACCGAACAAGCATATCTTCGAAATTAATAAAGATAGAAACTGCAAATTTGACACGAGACTGCTGTTTCCTGAATCCATGATTTGCTTAAAATTTTAGATGAATTGGAATGGTTGTTCGGGTATCTGCCACACAACTCCCAAGATCGAACAAGCATATCTTCGAAATTAATAAATATAAAAACTTGAAATTTGACATAAGAGTGTTCTACTCTGTTCTAATGATGTCTCTAAAATTTGAGATGAATTGGGGTGGTGGTCGGCGTGCCTTCACACACTTCCAAAAACCTAACAAGCATATCTTCGAATTTAATAAAGATAGAAATCTGAAATACAAAGGTTGTAAAAGCATTTATTTTTTTAGATTACGTATAATAAATACCTAATTAAAGTAACTTATGAATTTTTAATTTAATTTGAATTTTTTAGGTGTAGGGTATAAATAAGTCGGTTGCATCGACTTACTGTTACTTTTATTTGTTTTTGATTAAATACTGTACAGAAATGTGAATATGTTTTCTAATTTAATTGATTATGATTATAGTATTTTTAAATAAACGGATATATTATACATACTATATGTACATATTTCAATGATATTTTATGGAAAATATGTTAAACACATGTATCTTATATAGGTAGACCACATGTAAAGGCCACGTGTAAGTAATGCATTTCTGAATGATGACATGATGATTGACTAATGCAGAAGATTGTTTCTGCTTTTTAACAACGGCCGAAAATGTTATGTTGTTAAGACTTAAACACAGTATTCTTATGATACTTAATAAGGTTACTTTAATTACTGTTCTATATTAGAAATTTGTATTGAAAGGTTTTTATGGAATATTAGAAACAGTATAGATAAAAGTAGGAGTGTTGGAAATATCTTTTTAATAATAATAATACAAAAAATTAGGCAGAATAAATTTAATAGGTGCTCGTGCATAAATGGATTAACAAATGTTAACAAACATTTTGTCACAGGCTTTATTTAGAACCATAAATTTATCCTGCCAAATTAGACACAAATTACAATTTTTTTTGAAGGTCTATCGTGCCGAAATGTGTTAACGTATTACAAAAAAATTTATTGAATGAGTTTGTGTGCCAGAGTACAATACTTGTGCAAATTTTAAATTGGTTAAATCGTTTAACCACAACAACAAAAAATGAGGCACTTCATGGTCTGAAGCCTGATGGATTAATGTATCGTAACCAAATCCACTCAGAAAGCTTTTGTTATAAAGACCTACACTTTTGTAAATTTTCAACTCAATTGATAAAACCGTTTAAGTGAGACAACAAAGAAATTAAAAAATTTCACTGAGCCCTGATGGTGAAACGGGTTAATGGATCGTAACCAAATCACCTCAGTGAGCTCCTGTGGTAAAGAGCTACACTTTTCTAAATTTTCAACTCAATTGGTAATACCATTTAAGCGCGACAAAAAGAATTGACAAACTCCATTGAACTATGGTGCTGAAACGGGTTAATGAATCGTAACCAAATCAACCCAGTGAGCTCCTGTGGTAAAGAGCTACACTTTTGTAAATTTTCAACTCAATTGGTCAAACCGTTTAAGCACTACAACAGAAAAATTTAAGGAATTTCGTTCGGCTGTCCTGCCCAAACGGGTTAATGGAACTTCATAAAAATTTGTCACAGGCTTTTTTTTGGACCATAAAACCACCATATAAAATTGGACATAAATCGAAAACAATAATTTTTTGGAAGCCCGCCGGGCCGAATATGGGTAACATATTGTATCCAAATATGGGCACCCGTCAAAGCAAAACATTTGTACAAAATTTTCAACTCAATCGATCAAACTGTTTAGGCAGGACAACGAAAAAACGAAAAAGTTTTAAATGTCACTCGGGCCACAATGGGTTAGTGAACCGAAACACCATATAGCCTATAACACTTTTCGGGATCGTAGAAATGTTCCTGCAAAATTTGGTTGCAATCTGACTGGTGGTTTTTATGTGAAAAAGACACAAACAAACAAACAGAAATTCTGCATCATATTAGATTAGTACGTTTACTTCTATTTTTTTACTAATACATATCCAGTTCAGCATCAGCTCTACTAACGTATATCTATTACACTTTAGAATAATTCTCATACCCCGATTTTGGAGTTTTTGCAATCTATCCATATCAGTCTTTGAACATATATATAATATTGTTGAGCAATATTCAAAGAACGGTTGAATTATGGCATTATATATATTAATTGCACATCGTAGAGATACACTGTTTCTAATTCTTCTAAAAAATGCGATTTTTTTACTAAGGTTTTTGGAATATAATTAATATGATATTGAAATTTAAGCTTTTTGTCAATTATTACTCCTAAATATTTCATTTCCTCAATACTTTAAATTTCTTCTCAATCTATACAAATATCGTCACTTAGACTTCCATTTATAGCCATAGCTTTAGTTTTCATAATATTAATTTTTAATTTATTCATTTTAACCACCTACTTATCATCTTTAAATTCTTTTCTAAGTTTATTTTCACTCCGTTAATATCAACCCTATGAATATAAGTTATTGCATCATCTGCAAATACCATTATTTTAGGGAATTTTAGAACATTTTTGATATCATTAATATATATTAAAAATAATAATGTTCCTAACACTGATCCCTGAGGTACTCCTAATTCTATTAAATTACGCTCCGAGATAACTCCATTAATTTTAGTTCTTTGGTACTAAAGGTAATAAAATACGCTGTAAACAACGATGGAGTGTGGATTCGAATCCCACACACGTCGTAAGAGTTATTCCCGCTTACGACATTTACAGCCACGCATGAACAGGAAAGGCTGTGTAATTTCCTGTCCACATTTATGTGGCAGAGAAATGCATTAAAAAATTAAAAAATAATAATAATAAAAATAAAAATAAAAAAAAAATAATAAAAAAAAAATAATAAAAATAATAATAAAAATAGTAATAAAAATAATAATAAAAATAATAATAAAAATAATAATAAAAATAATAATAAAAATAATAATAATGATAATAATAATGATAATAATAATAATGATAATAATAATAATAATAATACTAATAATAATAATAATACTAATAATAATACTAATAATAATACTAATTATAATATTAATAATAATAATAATATAATATGAATAATAATATTAATAAAAATAATACTAATAATAATAAAAATAAATAATAATAATAAATAATAATAATAAATAATAATAATAAATAATAATAATAAATAATAATAATAATAAATAATAATATAATAAAATACAATAATAATAATAAATAA
>CAMUPU010000030.1:0-20000 GCA_947095535.1 Poecilobothrus nobilitatus | reverse complement strand
AAATATTCGTAAAAAGCTTAAAAAGTACACTAGTAAACTACCACTTGTGGTTGTTCGATTTGCTCCAAAAGCTTATCAATCCGAGATATTTACGTCAGAACCTTAAATATGAATTTGCAAAAAATTCCGCTCAATCGTTTAAGCTGTACACGTACCCACAGACATACCCACACACGCACCCTCACCCAAACAGATGGACACCATGCTAAAAAAATGTTTACAGCCTTCTCCACACCGGAGTAGTGCATATTTGCCAGAATCTCGGGTACAAATTTTTGGTATGAAAACAATACCTACCTTATACATTAATGTATGCGGTAGGTAATAATGTGTTAGAAAGAGATATAATCGAACTGTTTGACTGTTTATAAAATTATTTGGCAATGTTGACAGATCAAAACAAGTGTTTTTTTAAAACTAATGTGAAATTAATAGTAAAAATATAAATAATAAAATGTGTTAAAGTTTGTTGAAAATAATTTTGTGATTTAATAAAAATAATGTAATGGAAATTTGTGTTAAATAAATTTGTGATTTAAGGGTGTAATGGTGATAAAATATGTTAAAGTTTGTTGGAAATAATTTTGTGATTTAATAAAAATAATGTAATGGAAATTTGTGTTAAATAATTTTGTGATTTAAGGATGTAATGGTGATTTTGTGATTAATAATGAAGTAGAATAAGTAGGATTAAGTTAATTTTTTTTTATTTTGTTCACATAAATATATGTGTAGTTACATACATATAGTTTATATATTTCCTTGTAAACTCTGATTGTTAGTGTTATTTTTTTAACTATAATATGAAGGAAAAAACATTATAATAAAAGACAAAATTATAGGTTATGTCACTCGAGTTTTTAATTACTAGCAAACGGGTTGTAGAAATTATTAATTGAAGAAAAATTTTAAAATTTTAACAAAACTTTTTTTTTTTTATAAAAAATTTGTTTTGAACAACTATCAAGTATTCTTATGCACGATATTAAGTTAATATTTATCACAATTTTTTTTTAAATTCACAGGTGGTGAGTGTGCCCATTGACACATCTCTTATAAAACGTTCATTTCTTTTTTACTTAGGTGTTGTTAAATCTGCTAGATAAATCGAGTGAATGATATCTTTTTAACCGCCTATTTGAAACTAATGTTAGAAGTTGTTATGCATATTGATTTGGATGAGTTTCAAGTCCTTTTTGATATGCCACGCTTTTGGAAGTAGCACTTTCTTTGACTGATTTGATGTTTAAATCGTTGCTGATGTCATCATTTCTGACGAACCATGGTGCATTCGTAATCTTCCTAAGGACTTTCGACTGAAATTTTTCCAAGATCTCAATATTTGATGAACCAGCTGTTCCCCACAGCTCAATACCACAGAGCCAAATGGGTTTTAGAATGGCTTTATATATTTGAATCTTACAGTTTAGGGATAAGCTGGAGTGGTGTCCTAATAGCCAGTAAATTTTATTTAGTTTAATTCTTGACTGCTTGGTCTTGTAAACAATGTGTTCTTTCCATGTTAAAGGTGTATCCAAATGCATACCATGGTATTTGGCTGAATTCCCTTGTGCCAGTGGAACATTATTTAATGAAACTGCGGGGCAACTACTTTTTTTGTTAGTGTATGTAGCTTGAACAGATTTACCAACATTTGCTTTTATTCTCCACGTTTTAAGCCATCTTTCTACTTTTGATAAATGCTTCTGTAACAAATTTGATGCCACGTTTGAATCGGTACTTGATGCTAGTATTACCATGTCATCTGCAAAAGTTCTTGTTTCTGTATAACTTGTTGTGGGTAGATCAGCTGTGTATATTATATATAATGTAGGTTCCAATACGCTACCTTGCGGAAATCCTGATTTTATAAAGTTTACCTCGGAATAATCTTGCTGGTATTTGACTATAAATTTACGACTATTTAGGTATGATTTTATCGTTAGGTATAGATCGTGTGGTAAGCTTTTTTTAATTTGTATAACAAACCCAAATGACACACTTTATCAAAAGCTTGCGTGATGTCCAAGAATGCCGCAGCGCAATATTCCTTTGCTTCAAGACCGTTGTTTATTATATTGACTACTCTGTGTACTTGTTCAATAGTAGAGTGTTTGTTACGAAACCCAAACTGATGGTTCGGTATTTGGACATTAATAATTTTTCAAAGACTTTTGATAAAGTTGGTAATAAATTAATAGGCCTGTATGATGTAACCACGTTTGGGTCTTTATCAGGTTTTGGAAGCATTATAATTTGAGCCTTTTTCTATTCGGTGGGGAAATAAGTTAACGCTAACATAGCGCTACAAATGTGAGTGATGTATTTTAGGCCTATTGACGGAAGTTGTTTTAACATCTTCCCAGTAATTTTATCATGTCCCGGTGCTTTTTTTTACATTTATTTCACTTTTGATCACTGCCTTTATTTGTGCCACTGTGTATTTCCTTGTTGGCAGGTCCAGTTGTAAGGCTGCGTTTAAATAGTCAACTATTTTCAAATTTTCTTCATCTGAAGTCTCAGCTTGATAAAGTGTAAAGGTATTTACTAAATGCGATGCGAAAGTGTATGCCTTCTCCTTTTGGTTTCTTGCCCAGAAACCATCATTTTTCTTCAGTGATGCCTCATGTTGTTGACAGGGATTTGTATTTTTTAAGATTTTTCATAGCGCATAGTCTGTGTCCTCATTTGCGGTGACAGTCCTTAGGTGTTTCTAAATAGCATCATCTTTGGCTATTTTTAGAAATTGTCTTAATTCCTTTACTATACGGTTTAATTATATTTTATGCTCCGAATATCTCCATTTTTGCCATAGTTTTCTCAGTTTTCTTTTTGCTTCTATTTTTGATTTTATTTGAGCTGGACATATTTCGATTTTTTTTTCAAATTATTTTTTGGAGGTGCACTGATTGAGGCATCAGATATTACTTCTTTAAAATGTTGTATTGCTAAATCTATATCGTCAGATATAGATTTATTTAGCAAACCAACATGGTATGTTTAGGTTAATATTTTTGCTCAAGATGTTTCTGTATTTATTCCAGTTTGTACCCTTCATGTGTAACCTTTGTTCTTGATTTATTTCAATTACTTACAACCATATTACCATACAACATGGTATGTTTAGGTTAATATTTTTGCTCAAGATGTTTCTGTATTTATTCCAGTTTGTATCCTTGGTGTGTAACCTTTGTTCTTGATCTATTTCAATTACTTTTGACAACACAGTTAGTATAATAGGTGTGTGGTCATGGTATATCTAAGCACGACTCAGCCTTTAAGGATTTCTGTTATATTCCCTTAGTAACGCAAAAGTCAATTAAATCCGGTATCTTATTTCTATCACTTGGCCAATATGTTCGCTGACCTGTTGAGACATAGGTTAATTTGCAAGATTCCAAGGCCATAAAAAGCTTATGTCCTTTTTGTGTTGTTAAACGAGACCCCCAGACTGTATGTTTAGCATTGTAATCTCCGCCGGCTATGAACTTTGGGCCAAGTAACTTATAAAATTGAATATATTCTTCTTTGTTGACAACATGTTTAGGTGGAAAATATAATACTGAAATAATAAGTGGTCCATTCCAATCTTCTACGTTTATACTTGTTGCTAGTAGGTATTCTTTTCTATATTTTGCTTTTTCAAAGTGTTTGATAGAATTTTTGATTATTATCGCTGAACCCCCCTGTGCAGTGCCATCCGCTGGTTAATGTCGTATATTTTGTACCCACGGATGTTAAAGTGACTCTTATTTGTAAAGTGGGTTTCTGCGACTAGCATAATATCTACTTTATGTTCTACAAGGAAACTCCTAAGTTCGAGTGAGTGCTGGCTTAGCCCATTTGTATTCCATACGGCAATTTTTAGAAGCTTTTTTTTGTGAAGTTTGTGACTAATGTATTTAAAAGGTTTATCATGGGTGAAACCTGACCTATTAATTCTTTTAGCATAGATTTCATTTCTTTTGTGTCATCTGGAATAACTTCTGTTGGTTGTTGTAAGTGAACGATTTGATTTTTCGACGTTGAATCTGTAGACAGATGTTGAGCCTCGATTTGTTTGTTCTTAGCAGCCTGAGAATAGCTTACACCAGGAAATACTTTTTGATTGACTAGTATGCTGTTGTATGGTTTCATTTTGTGTTTACTTCTGTTCATCGGAAATTTCTTGTTTTTAAAGTTTTGGTAAGCAGAGCACCCCGTATAGTTTGCCGGATGATTACCAGAGCACAAAGCACATTTTGCTTCGTTACCCATAAATTTCTTTGGGCAGGTTTTTGTAAGATGTACTCCTGCACATTTAACACATCTGGGAAGCGTGTTACAATACTGTGAAGTATGTTTATATTGTTGACATTTGGTACATTGTGGAATTTCTTTCTGTTTTCGATGTGGTTCAAATTTTATTTTTGTGTGAAGTAAATTTTTTATCTGATAAACTTTATTATTATTATTATTCTGCTCCAGATCGACATAGAATAAAGAGCAACGATATTAATGCGCCATTTCTTTTTTGTTTAACATTGTAAATATATGTGGCATTGTGACCTAATTTTTCTAAGGAAATTTTAATTTCATCGGTTTCTGTAAATGGGTGCAATCCTCTAATGATTACTTTAAAGGGTTTATCTATTTTTGGCTGATAGGTATGAAATTATGTATTTCTTTCCTTGAGTTGTTTGACCACCGTTCTATAATCTTCTGACTCCAGTGTTTTAACTTTGACTTCTTGCGTATTAAGTGTTTTTATGTTGTATTTATGCTGACAAGTTTGATTTAGAAGATCGTTTAGAGGGCCAATATTTTTTACTCCCGAAATATAAATAGGTGGTGGTTTTATAGGTTTTCTTTTGGTTTCCACATTTAAAACGGTTATGTCTTCTAGATCATTTTCAGTGTTTATTTTACTTGTTGGATCAAGCCAATAATCGTTTATTTTGGTTTGTTTGGGGTTTGGTACTATTTGTGGACTAGTTCTCTTCCTTTTATTGCTTGTATTTGATGGTGTGTCTCTATCTTATGTTATTTTTGTGTGCAGACTTTTCTTTTTCTAACACACTGATTTTCTTTAATAACGTTTCTGTTAAAACTTTTAATTCATCTAATTCGGCTTTCCAAATTTTGTTTTCTTCTAGGACATTTTTTACCTCATCAAAATTTATTATATCACTATTTTCTATTGAAGGTTTTGGTAAATTTTTTTCCTTAATATTGGTCTTCTGGCCTTCTCTTGGTGGAGTTCAATTTATTTCCATTTTTGACGCCAACAATGATTATAAAATTTAGTTTCATGTTATTTTGTTATATCAATTATTTATTAATCAATTATTATTAATCAATTATTATTAATCAATTATTATGAATAATTATTTTTATTATTATTTTTATTATTATCACTATTATTATATTCTTATAATTCAATTTTATTTATTAATTATTATATATTATATATTATTTTACAGATAATCAAGTATATTCACTACAATTTCTATATCGTTTTATATTTTCAGATAGAATAGAATAAAGAGTCAACCTCTTTGGAAATTCGCGAATGAAATTATTTTTATTATATTTTGATTATTATAATATCTGATTATTATATATATCTTCTATTTTTTAAAATTTTATAATTTCTTATTTTTATTTATTTTTATATATTATTGCGTTATTAATTAGTTCTTTATTAATTATTTAATATTAATAATTAAGAAATTATTAAGTACTATTACTATTCTATAAAATTATTATGTTTTAGTTTTTTTAGTTTTAGTTTTTGTTTGATTTTAATTAAAAAACATAAAAGTAAAAAAATTAAAGCATTTTAAAATTTCAAGATTAAGACTAAATATTGAGCTTACTTTTAATAAATATCTAATATCATTAAAACTTTCAGAGATTTTTTTTTTCTCGAGGGTAGGTGGGAATCATCGAAAGACTCCATAGAGGAGAGAAAACGACCACAAGTCCTCTATGAGTGTGTGGGACTTTAACCAACTAAACACCACCTCTCTTTTTCGACCAAACAATAGGTTATACGACCTTTAGTACCCATGTACTGTCTGGTCAGGGGAAGTTTAGTTATGGAATGAAAACTGATTTCAAATTGGCAGGCGAGTAGGTATAGGAGCACTTTGGCATGGGAAAAAATAAGCCCATATCGCACGACCTAGTTTTTAATAAACCATATCGCACGCCCACGCAAATGAACCTACATTTGAATGGCCTTGAGTTATAGAGAAACCGGAAGTGTTGTGACCTGGATTCTGTTAGAAGTTGGGATAAAACAAGTTCTTTAGAGCTCTTTCATTGTATTTTATAATAGGTCAACATGAAAATAGTTAGCAAAACTATTATATGTAAATAATAATACACGTGTTATTTAATGTTGGTGAACTAGTTTTAAAGTGTATCTTTAAGGAATGCGTGTTTTTTTTTTTTTTTTTTTTTTTTTTTTAGCAGAATATCTGGTTTAGATTACTATGTAGTATTTTAAAAAGGTAGAAAAAGAAAGAGGCAACAAAAGTTTAATGCAAATAGATTGGTATAGTATAAGTAAGAACGTTGAATATATATCTACATATATATGTTGCATATAAAAAAGTTAAAAAGAACTTCAAAATAGAAATTAACTTTTGAACTGAACTTCAAACTTTTTTTTCGTTTGATTAAATCTGGTTTTGTTTACAATATTTATTTAGGTTTTTCAATAAATTCATTGAAGCTTTGTAATAGGATATCATACAAATAAAAAGATTATTTTTTTCAGGTCAAATCAAGATAATTTTTTTTTAATTGCGCAAAATCGCATGCTTAATAAAATATACCTACAAACGTAAACAGGAGATATAAAAGAAACGAAAAAAAAACTTGTTTTTATTGTTTAATAAGAAAAATATTCATAGGTACTTTTGAATACCAAGATGTAAATAATAAAAAAAAAAAAAAAACGTAAACAAGAAGTAGATACAAAGTGTATTTTTGTTTATTAAAGAAGATCAATAATTGTTGTAAGTTGTTATTATAGTTTTAAAGCTGCAAAATAAAAAAGAAAAATATGTTATTTTTAGAATATGTGTTGTTTCTCATTATTATCTAAATTTATTGAATAAGACATTAATTTTTTTTTTTTTAACTTGCGTATGTATATTAAGTAAGTATACACATGAACTTTGAAAACATTTTGTATTCTTCTAATTTCTGTTTACCTGGTGTAAAATAAATTGTTAAAACTAGTTTGACTCTCTTTAAACAATGTTAAAATTTATGAATGCAGTAAGTAAAAAAGTAAAAATAAAAACAAAAGAAAGAAAAAAAATTATATAATTATAGATGCATCTGTTATGTAAGATTTTTTCTGTTCTATAATAACATTGAGAAAATAACCGGAAATCTTTGATTTACTTGGTTTTGTTATTATTGCGTTCCATTCTATGCTGTAAGAAATGAAAAAATAACAAAAATCAAAAAGAAGTTAATTGCTTTTGGTACCTATTTGAAAACAAAAATAAAACAAATTTATTTATATGTTTGAAATAATTTTGTATTTGAAAATATTTTACAATTTTACAGAAATCTGTGTTGGAAAATTTTTTTACGATGATCAAATGTTAAGATTTTAGAAATAGCGAGACCAACTTTTTCTATACGTCTTTGAAATCTACTTCTATCACGTGCGTATTCTTCTCAATGACCTTTCCTTGCTGATCTGTAAGCATAGACCCATACATGCATAACGTAAATTTCTTGTTTTATGTTGAAGTAAACTTTTTTTTGTTATTTAAATTCATATTGCGCAAGTATGAAAATTGAAGGTCTTAATCTAACATTTTTTCTTTTAAAAGATGCATATATATATTAAAACAATTTTTAACAGCACATCTGAAACTCTTGTTTGATAAGTGTATAGGACAATTTGAATTAAAGTTTTCAATCTTTTGTAATGATGGCAAGTCTCTGTTTAGATCTTCTATTTCAACACTGTCAATGTACTTTTGAAGGAAAAGTTTTTTTTGTTCTCCTTTAACATAAATTTTTTCCGCTGACTCTAAATAGTGTTTTAATATACATTTTACATCTAAATATTCAACTAAACCGTTATTCCATCTAAGTCCATTTATTTTATTTTCGCAATACTGGTTATTATATTTCACATCTTGACTAAGCTCTTCTGCGGGGTAGGGTGCTTTGAAATAATACACAGTTGGAATTAAACTTCCTTTTTCAAGTATGGCGAACTCTTCTAGGAAATATTGTTTTTCATTTCCTTGCAAAAATTGTAGGTCAACTATAAAAACTTATTTAACCATGTCGAAGGTTTGTAAAAGAATGTTCAATGAAATAACTAAATTTACATTTATATTCATTTCGAAAAAGAGCTGTTCATGTAAATATAGGTTAGCAATGATTGTTTTAACTAATACAACCATGTTGTTTCACCCATTTACAATGATGGTGGCGGGGCCATCCTGCTGTGGTAAAACCACATTTATTCGTAATTTAATAAAATATAAAGAAGAAAATATACTACCACATATTAATAGAATTATTTGGTGTAATCCAGACAAAAATGCTGTTCCACTAAATATGAAAGATGTTGAATATAGCAACACTATTCCAGATTTTAATGATAATCAAGAAACTTTGTTAGTTATTATCGATGATATGATGTTAAGTTCTCATGATAAGTTTATATGTGATTTATTTACTAGAGGATCACATTATAGAAATTTATCTGTAATATTTGTAACACTAAATGTTTTTCACCAGGGTAAATTTTCAAGAGATATTTCACTCAAGTGTAAATATTTTGTACTTTTCAAAAATCCAAGAGATAAATGGCAGATATTACCTCTAGCTCGCCAAATATATCCCAATCAAATTAAAGCATTTGAAAAAGTATATAATGATGTGATGTCAGTCCCATATGGCTATATATTAATAGATCTTACTCAAGACGTTAATGATATATTTCGATTAAGAAGTGATATATTTGAGAAAGATTTGTGTTATTGTACGAGAGATCAATTAGAACAATTTGGGGAGGAATATGAAACGTTTGAAGACCAATCGACATATATTGCACCTATTAAATACCTCTAAACCAAAATTCCAGAAAGTAATTATAAAACACTGTGACCCTGAAGTAATAAAAACATTTTGCGAAATCTCTTTAAATATTTAAAAGGTAATTGTAATCTGAGTAAAAAAGCAAAAACCCAATTACGAAAGTATAAAAAAGAATTAAGATCACTTATTTGCCGGAAAAAATCTATAAATAGCAAAAGAAAAATTATTATTCAACGCGGTGGATTTTTACCTACACTTCTTGGTGCAATACTATCAGGGATAATCGGAAATTTTATAAAATGAATAATACAACATTTAATAAAATGATTTATGAGAAACCAGATTTTCAAAACCTGAGATTTATGAGAAAATGAAGCAAAATGCGAACGTTGAACTTAATGAGTTGGATAAAAATATGAAAAAAATATTGCTAAATAAACGTCTCACGGATACTCAAAAATGGTATTTATACAGATAAAATTTATTTAAAATAAGAAACAAAAAACGACAACTTACTAGAAATAAAGAGGAGAAAATAAAAATTACGGAAACAAAAGGTACTCAAACTCGTGCAAAACCAATGTATATAGATGCGGAAACTCAATCGCATTTTCCTGAATATAAGAATGTTGGAATACAAGTTGTTCCTGAAGAAGAAGAAGTATATGAAAAAGAAGCTGATGACGAAGCATTTGATGATGAAATTCAGGAAAATGTTTTAACAAAAGCATTGTCAGCTGCTTCAGTTGGAGAACGTCTTAGAAAAAGAAAATCAATTAGAAATCAAAATGTACAAATTTTTGAAACTGATACAGGAGACATTATAACTGTTCCTTTAGATAGCCCAAGCCCACCAACGAAAAAAAGAAAAAACTATAAATAGCAAAGAGTTGAATAATTCATCAAGACGTGTTTTAAGGTCAGCAGTAGGCAATACTCAAACAGAACTTAATTTTCCAATTCGTAAGAATAAATCCGCAAGTTTATGGACAATATACAAGTAAATGATGATTTTTATGTCACTTTACTCAGTGATTCATCTATGAACTATTATCCAGAAAATTCATTATCTTCTTTTACAAATAAAATGAATAAATACATGTGTGATTCAAGGTGGAAAGTCGGTATTTCAGAAATGTATGTTAATGATTTCGTTCCAAATGTGTATGGTGAAGAATGGGAAAAAAGTACTCAAATATTTATTAAAGGTATGCAGAAAGATATGATAGGAGTTGGAACATCATATATTCCATACATAGAAAAACAAATGATATGCGACTGGAAAGTTTTTCTACTACCAACACTAATTCAAAATATACGCCCACTTAATAGGTTTACAAGAAAAGAAGTTGAACGACAGTTGATTTGGGGAATTTTTAATTTTATAAACGATGAAGTTCGTTATACACAACCAACAAAAGCTGAGGAGATGGCTAAAAATTTAAGTTACACCACAATATGTGTTACTAAGCCTAAAATAGATATAAAAATAAGAGCAAATTACGCTTATACCCTCGAAGGACTTTTGAGAACATGTTTCAATCAAGTATCTTTTAAAGTTACAGATTTTAAAAAATACAAATCACGTGTAATAGAAGCTTTCAAAACTTTTATAGATAGTGTACAATTGATTCCCATTAGTAAACCAGATATGTTTTTTATATACACAGACATAATTGAACCGCAAAAAATAGGTGATAAACATATAAGGTGTTTAAGATCTGTTAACATACAAAATTCTTTCACTGATACTGTAAAAGAATTCAGTAATATTCAATATTGCAATGTGGAGAAATCATTTAATAACATTTCATTACTTTTATGTGATAAATATGGATACAAAATAAACTTTTCCAATAGTTCAATTCCGACAAAAATTGTATTACATTTTAAAAAAGTATAAATAAAAGCTATTTTACAAAACTATATATTATTTTATTTTATTCATTATGGAGAGAGCGTACTACAAATATTATTTAGTTCAATCAGGAAAAGGTCTTGAGGATATTGGTCCTTTGTTACACTCAATTGTACCTTACCAAAGGGGACGAGGGTTAGGGAGCTTTTTCGGTGGTCTTTTTAGATATTTAAAACCAATATTTACGTCTGGAACTAATATATTAAAAAAATAAGTTATTAACTCTGGTATTAATGCATTATCTGATATTGCCACAGGTGGAAATGTAAAAGAAGTGGTTCAAGATCGAAGTAAAGAGATAATGAAAAATGTAAGACGAGGTGCAGTTCGGAAACTCAATGAAATGTATGGACAAGGCAAAAGAAAACGAAGAAAACCTATAAAAAGACGTGTCATTAATAATTTAAATTATTTTACGTCGAAGCGACGCAAAGTTAATAACAAAAACAAACAAAAAGATATTTTTGAATAATTATGATTGAATGTATGAAATCAGAGCTTGATATTTTTAAAACACAGCCTATTCAGTCAAGTATTTTACGATCTGAAGAAGTTTCCTATAACCCTATAGCTTCTTTAGATAATCCATCTGTCATAGAAATTGTTTCACTAGGGCACGGTGATACATATAGAGACTTGTCTGCGACATATCTAAAATTAAAAGTACAAATTTTAAAAAAAGATGGAACTCAATGGAATAAAGATAAAAAAACTGATGGAACACCTATACAACAACCAAGTGTGGTTAATAATATGTTACATTCATTAATAAAACAATGCAATGTTCAACTAAATGGAAATGGAAAATGGAAAATATCTCCATCAGATGGCAATTATCATTACAGAGCTTATATTGAATCATTGTTAAATTATGGTACGGATGCCGCTACAACGCATTTGGAGTATGGTGGATGGATGTTAGATAA
Organism: Poecilobothrus nobilitatus; assembly: GCA_947095535.1. Classification (NCBI taxonomy): domain Eukaryota; kingdom Metazoa; phylum Arthropoda; class Insecta; order Diptera; family Dolichopodidae; genus Poecilobothrus; species Poecilobothrus nobilitatus. The sequence continues at coordinate 8,090 of CAMUPU010000030.1, read as the reverse complement.
ACCAAATATAGCAAAAACAGATAATAGTGGTTCAAAAGAACGTCAAAAATTATACAAAAATAGCAATGTAGTGGAACTTATGGGGAAACTACATTTAGATATGTTTAACCAACCTACACTTCTCATAAAAAACGTCGATGTTCGAGTTATCCTAACATTAGAAAAACCAGATTTTTACCTCTTTGCAGATGATACTGATGAATCTCAACTGAAAATTTTAGAAGCCACTTTATTTATGAGACATGTAACAATTAATCCTAGTGTGCTATTAGCACATAATGCTGTATTGGAAAAAACTAATGCCAAATGCAATTACAAACGGGTAGAGGTAAAAACTTTCACCATTCCACAGAATAGTTCATCAATATCACTTGATAATGTGTTTATTGGACAGTTGCCAAACACAATCAGTTTTGTATGACAGAAAATACAGGTTAATCTGGAAAAAGGTCAAAAAACCCATACAATTTTAAACATTTTGATATTTCACAATTTGTGTTAAACGTAAATGATGTTCAAATACCTAATTCAGCAATTGAAACCAGTTTTTCAGATGAAAATAATTGCTGCACAAGAGCATACAGTACACTTTTTTCAGGAACTGGAATTTATCATAATGATAAAGGTCATCAGATAACAAAAACCATGTTTAGTAATGGGTTTTTCATTCTAGCTTTTGATTTAACTCCAGATGCATCAGGAAATGAAGTGTGTCAAGGTCTACTAAATCAAGGTACAGTTAGAATTGAGGCAAGGCTATCAAAACCACTTACATCTACACTGACTGCTATTGTTTATGGAGAATTTGATGCAAGTTTACAAATTGATAAAACCCGAAATATATTCTCAAACCTATAAATAGCATACATAAAAGTAAATTTGAATATTTGACAAAATGTCACTGTCTTGTGCACTTCTGGATATAACATTTTGTAGTGATGATAATAATACCTTGTTTGCGAAAGATATTTGTATAGTTGGTATTAAAGAACCTTGTAAAAAGTTTGTAAAAGAGCTCAAGTATAAATTTCCAACTAGGGATTTTATAAATGATAATTTTGATAATTACTCTTTTGGAACTGTGTACAACGATAAAATAAATAAAGAGCTCTGTCAAATACTAGAAGAATTTGATGTTATTATAACAAATAAAAAAATCAAAAAAGAGTTTTTATCAAATTATATTAAAGAAACAACTAAAGTATATGACTTGAGTCAATTTGATTGATGAATACCCTAGAGATAAGTGACGTATTAAGATGCAACAAACACACACGTAAATTTTTTAAAGGAGTTTTTGCTCTGGATCAACTCCCCAGAATAATTGAAAAACAAACTTTTTTAATTGTAAACACTGATAAATCAAAAGATCAGAGAACACATTGGTTAGCTATTTTTAAGGCAAAGAATGGCTGTGTTGAATATTTTGATTCGTTTGGTAGAAAACCAGATAAACTAGAAATTTTAAGTTACTTAAAAAACCAATGTATAATTTTTAATAAGAAACAGTTAAAAAGTAACTATTCAGATGTCTGTGAGCAATATTGTTGTGTTTATACGTGGTATAGATGTTGCGGTTATAGTATGAACGCTTTTTTAAAAAAATTTAATAAAGGAAATCAACTAGAAAACGATAAGTATATTTTAAGTACCTTTCAAAATGTATTTGGAAAATATAACTCATTACAAATTTGTGTTCCTAAAACGTATAAATAATAAAAACAATATAAACAGGTTTTAGTAAAATTAAAGGAATGGAAGCACCAGGTCAGAACATAAATTTATTGCTAAGTTACACATATTTTCTCAATAAGAGTCATACATTAAAAATTGCTGTTGGATTTGACAGTGAGTCATTTGAAGTTTCAAGTATAATTCACCGTATTGGTAAAAAGTCAATTGTTTTAAAATATCATGAATGGAATAAATTTTATTACGAATTTAACAAAAAACTCGATAAGGTGATAATAAAAGATATAAAACAGAACTTTCATCATGGGCTTAAATCAGCGAACGGGCAAAGTATAAGTATCAACAAAGAAGAAGCAGAGCAGTTTTACAATTTAAGCGATTTTCTTCACGCAGTGATGACATATTATAAATCTGCTGAGTTAAATGTAAAAGACTATGTTCAGTAATATCTAAATTTATGTGTCGAGCAACAAGTATTTAGGTTAAAAAGAGAAATTTATGTACCAATACAACGTTTTAATGTACAATGTAATTATTCAAGGTTATTTTTTGAAGTTCCTGTAATTTTAAAAGAACAAATCTGTAATATACTACATAAAACAAACAAAATAAATCACAGCAAATAATATAAAAATTTTTATTTTTTATTTATATGTTTTAGATAGACAAATATTTTTCTGTACACCTTTCACTAGATTATTTAATTAAAATTATTTAGGATTATTAAATCATTGAAATAATCAAGATCTCCCTGCTGATTATTTATGTCCCAAATTTCATTAAATGGAACTGCTTCCTCATCTTCCTTAATTTCTTCTTCCACTTCTTCTTCTTCGTCTTCTAATTCAACTATCTGGAACGGTGGTATACATTCCTCAGTTTCTGCTAAATCTTCGTCGTCCATAGTGGACGTAATTTCATTTTCTTGTATCTGACCTTGTGTATTTACATCATCTACAGTTTCTTTAAATGGAAATGATGTGGAATCAGGCAGCATTTCAATGAGTTGTTGAGGAGTCAGAATGGAAATGAATTAAATTTGAAAATAAAAGTTGACTTATATACTCATGTAGAAAAGTATAAAAGCAAAGTAAACTCAATTAGATGATTAGTTTAAACCATGCTTTGGTCTATCATTTTATGTATAATAATTATTATAACATTACCTTTGACATTTTTAAAACAAAATGTCAAGAGCTCAAATAGTGACTGAAATTCATAGACAGGCAAGACGTAAATTTCTTAGAAGAAAATTCAAATAGAAAGTCTAAATGACACGTGGCAAATCGATTTAGTCGAAATGACACCTTATGGAAAATTTAATAATGGTTATAAATATATGCTGACGGTCATTTATACTTTTTCCAAATATGCCTATACTGAACCTGTGAAAACAAAAAATGCTGAAAATGTTTTAAATGCCCTGAAATCAATTTTTGAGCGCGCTAAAGTTATACCCAAAAATATTCACTCTGATCAAGGCAAAGAGTTTTTTAATTCACAATTCCAAAACTATATGAGAGAAAAAATAATCAATCACTATCATACATACAGTGAATTAAAAGCATCAATTGTTGAACGATTTAATCGTACAATGAAAAATTCTATGTGGAAAAAATTTAGTCTAAATGGAAATTATAAATGGTTATCTATTCTGCAATCAATAATAAAAGATTATAATTCAAGAAAACATTCTACAATAAAGCTTCCACCTGAAAAAGTTACGCGAAAAAATGAAAGAAATATATTGAAAAATATATATATGCAACCTAAAATTTTTCAAAAAAGTAAATATAAGGTTGGTGAATATGTAAGAATAAGTAAATATAAAGGTCACTTCGAAAAAGGCTATCAACCAAATTGGTCAACTGAAATATTTAAAATTGATAAGATCAATAATACCTATCCAGTTACATATCAATTATCAGATTATAAAAATAATCCTATTTCAGGTGGTTTCTACAAAGAGGAACTCACTCCTGTTAAATATCCAAATTCTTACCTGGTAGAAAAAATTATTAAAAAACAAAGTAATAAAGTTTTTGTTAAATGGTTAGGGTTCAATGATGATCATAATACTTGGATTAATAAAAAAAATAGTATTTAATAAATTTGAACATATTTGATATTTATTTGTGTTATTTATACCAAAATTTTTAAATAAAAATTTAAACATTATATTTCTAATTAATTATTAACATTAGATCTTTTATATCCATAGGGCAATGAACTACCATCTTCCATAAATTTACGTTTTTCTAACTTAGTTTGATATTTTTTTATTTCAGGAACTGTGATAACTTTATGCTCTTTATTACGTCAAATATTTTGTGAAAGTATGTATATATCGTTGTCTTCCTTCACATTTAGCACCGCTTCTTTAATTGTATTAAAATTAATTTTTTGGGAGGCTGTATAGTAAACAAATTCCTTTAACTTTACAAACTAGTTTTTCTTCATTGTCTTTCGTACTGTGAACTTTATATGCATAGTTTTTAGGGCCTCCACTTACAAATTCTGTAATGTAACTTCCAACACCATAACATTCTAGTTCATCGGTCATATCTCCTATAAAATCCCCTGTTTGGGGTTCATATTCTCCTGTACGACTTATATATATTACGGAATCAGTGTCATAATATAAAACTCTATCATTTAGTTTTTCTAAATAGCTATATAATTTTAAACGTGCTTGAGTAGTTGTGTAAGCTGCAATACACACATTTACAGTAGATAATGATTCACCTGCTTCTTCTTTGTACTGCCAATTAACTATTATGTTTTCCTCACTTACTGGAAGAATACTACAAACATCTATAGACGGATTTGTTAACATGTCAAATAAATCCTTAGGTTGATTAATAATTATTGTTTTTTGTAAGTTTTCTCTCTGTCCAAATTTACCCCAAAAAGAATTAAGCATTAATTTTGCAAAGGATCGTAGTCCCTGATTATTAATAATTTCATTAAATTCTAGTTGAATATTTTCATTTCTAAGAAAATCCGTTATATACTTTTCTTTCTCTTCCTTTGTTATACAGTTACTAGGCCATCCCGATGCCTGTTGTTTTATTTTTAAAAATTTGTTCATCATTTGTGTGAAAAGACCATCTGTTTTTGTTACACCATTGTATTGACATATGTTGTAACTCCATATTTCATGAATTTCTAATATTTTATATTTCAATTCAAGAGCTTTTAACACTTCATCAATAATCCATGTTCCAAGTAAAGCTCTTTCGTTATCATTATGTAAACAAAATTCATTTAGGTTTTTTTCCTCACTACATGTGCGACATAAGGAAAACATTAATTTGTTGTTTTGTTTTACAGGTAATACTGGATGTATAAGATTTTCTGGTAGTAAAATTTTACATTTTATAAGTCCATTCAAATCTTTTAAATTTTGTTTAGTACAATTAACGTTTCCTACATAAACATCTGGATGACCAACAGGAAATTTTCCATATTTGCAAACCCATGGATATAAAGAACAAATATCTATATATTTTATTTGTTCTCCTTTTTTACATTTGTAGTAGTTGTAAACATTATCTGTACGACCACCATAAAAAGAATCCCGAGGTTTTAATGGTGAAAGTTGTACTAATGGATGGTTATTTAAGTAATTCATTTTGCTTTTACTTATTTGAGAATAAAAATCACACTCCCACATTTCAATTACATCGTAATCTAATCTTTTCAACCTACCAGATTTTCTAATAGTTCTATCATATCGTTCATTCATTGTATCATTTTTATCATCATATAAATATGAATTACGATTACGTGGAAAACAGTTAGGATGACCGTGATAATAACATCCATAAAATTCAAAAACTTGATTAGTTTCTGAACAAAAACCATCAACTTTTACACCGGCTACGACAGCTTCTTTTTGTTTGGCAGCATGTCTAATGTTAATATTCCGTTTTTCCTCCTCCCAAACCAACCATTGAATAGCTGGCTTTGATTGGTTATCTGAATACCTATACCCGTTTTTGGGTATTAAACCAATCGTATCTGTTTTTGAAAAATTACGTCTAAATACAAGATTGCAAGCAGACGCTATAGTTGTAGCCTCTAGAAAAGGTTCAACGTTACATTCTCTAAGAAAAAATGCTCTGAATTTTAAACATGATTGCGTTAGTATTGCTACGTCGTTTATACAATATTTTACAATATCATTTTTCATATAGAATTTATCATTTTTGTGATCTTCATACCATTTCAGAAATACTTCACTTTCGTTAGTTTTCATGGTATTTGGGGTATAATATTCAACAGGTGGTAATGGACCAATATAATTTTTATTTTCCGTTGTATTGAAGAGATGCGGGAAATATCCTTTTTTCAAATCAATTTGTAAATCAAAAGCCTTTAGTAATTTTGATAATGCCATTGCAAAGTAATTAATGGAGTCTATAAATTTTATGTTATCTAATAACATCATGATAATTTTTGAACCTCGCATAATTAGTTTAGTTTTTAAAGAAGTTTTTTCTAATATAATATTTAAAATAAATTTATGGTCAAAAGATTGTCCATTATGCGCTATTACCACGACAGTTTTGAATTCTTTTCTTATCTCCATTATGTACATCAGAAATTGCTCTGTAATATTCCCCTCTTTAATTCCTCTTCTCCTAAATTTACATGTTTCACAAAAATATAACGAGGACAACGAAATACATGCGTCGCATCTTTGCTCGAAAACACACAAATTTGGTTCATGTAGTTTAATATCTGATAGAATGCCTCTTATGTACTTCTCTCCAAAAGCTTTTTCTTGTTGTGTTTCCAAATCGTAAAATATATAAATAAAATTTTTTAGTTTAGGTTGATTTTTGTTTTGTTGAATAAAACATTTATGTTTCTCAGGAACATAGTTACTGCAAATCTTGCAAAAGTATTCACCACATACATGGTTTCTGTCGGCTTTATAAAGTGTTAAGCAAGACAAACATTTTTTAACCTCGTCACAAATACTTTTGCGTTTTGAACTTGACGCCCTATGGTTATCTAAACACATTCGACCTCGAAATGAACGATTACAATCATTGCATAAAATTTTTTTTAAATTATTAAGACAGGGTGGAGAATTTTGACAGCATGGACATGTTCCTCTGCATCTATGATTACTTTTGTTGTTGTATGGAATGTGGCAATCTTCACAATAATAACTGGCGCAAAAGGCTGCAGTCAGCGATTTTATTATGTTGTAGTGATTTTTATAAAACAACAAATTTAGCCGTTTTTCAGGTCCAATTCCCTCAAATATTACTTCTCTGCCTCTTGTCCCCCATTTGTACACAACAATTTTATAATTTTTCAAATATTCTTGAAACTTTTTGAGTTCCTGTATTACACAACCTTTATTTGGAATTTTTACTCCTGCATTTTTAGTTAGTTCGATAGCTTTTAAAGTTTGTAATTTTCCTGTATCATTACGAATTTTGTGTTTGTAGTTCTTATCATTTTTAGTTTGTGATATTGCCACAATTAAGGCCTGAGGTAGACATAAATTGTTTTTGTTTTTAATGCAAATTATTCCCTTTCGCTTTAAGCTTTCCTCATTATATGATGAATATTTTTGTGATCTTCCTCCCCCAAATGGTAGCCTTACAGAAGTAACTGAAAGACAAAATGTATCTGTGCTTAAAACCTGTAACATAAAAACAAAATAAAAGTATTAATAATAAAAATAATAATGAAGTATTTATCTAGTAGTTACTTTCAGAATTACTTTGAAAAATTTTTGATATCATTTCCCATACATCAGAAAATGTTAGATCGCCTGCATTTATAAAACTTAGCCATCCAGGACCATGTTGTTGAAAACTTTCTCCACAGAATGTTAATCCTACCTTATCTAGAGGGTGCAAATCAGTTGTAACATCTTGAATTATTTTATACAATGCCTTTTTTATCCAGTTAACCGGTTCTACGTTATTAGGAACTGAATTAATTATAAACTTGACTTTACGTCCGCGTACTTTAAAACGTTTGACTACTGTTGCTGAATCACTTTCAATCCTATACGGAATTGATTCTATCTCCGGTGAATGATTAAAAAATCTTTCTAATAAAACTTTTTTTGACATTTTTTATTTTTTTTTTTGTATTGACTCGCTTGCTGTAGCTATTTGACCAAACTAACCAAAACAAATTTAAATATTTCATTTTTAGAGTAAAAAAAATTTTGTTCAAGCAAATATTTGCAACAATGTTTGTAAGATGTATGAATTCTAAAAAAGTAATTACAATAAATTTAATTTTAATTAAATATACGTTAGTAGATTGTATATATTACATGCAATTGCGTTTGATATAAATTATCGAAAAAGGAATTTATAGAAGAAATCCAGGTTTAAACACAAATATTTTGTTTTTACAGT
>CAMUPU010000029.1:27500-30000 GCA_947095535.1 Poecilobothrus nobilitatus | reverse complement strand
GGTTACCGAGTTCCGACTGAATCTCTCTTGATTGCAACATATTAATGATCCACTGTCAAAGGGCATTTTCTACCCCTAGATCTTCCAGTGAATCCTGTATAGCCGATACATGAATATTGTTGAAGGCACCTTCTATGTCTAGAAAGGTGGCCAACGTATATTCTTTGTATTGTATCGATTGCTCAACGCTCCGTACTAATTCACTTAGTGCCGTCTCGGTTGACTTGCCTTTACAGTAAGCATGTTGATACTTACATAGTGGAGTACTCTCTAGTACTCTTCGAAGTTCTAACTATAGTGTTCTTTCGAGAGTTTTCAGTAAGAAGGATGATAGACTTATCGGTCTAAAGTCCTTAGCGGTTTCATGACCTCTTTTTCCCACCTTTGGTATAAAGACCACCTTCATCCGCCTCCATAGCAGAGGAATATGGCCTAGCAAGAGGCTACTTTTGAATAGTTTCGTGATTAAGGGAACCACAAGTTCCTTAATTTCTTGAAGCATTTTTGGAAAAATACCATCCAAACCTGCAGCTTTGTATGGAAAAAAATTATCAATTGCCCAGGCAACCTTTCGCTCCGTTATAACTAAGTTGACCCATTCATCAGGGCCTCTTTGGACCTTTGTGTCAACCGCTTGGTTGATCACATGAGCGTCCCTTGTACACCCTGGAAAATGAGTATGCACTAAAAGATCTAGGGTTTCAGCGGTTGAGTCAGTCCATGTTCCTTCCACCTTTCTAAGGAAGGATGGATTGGAATGTTCTTTGGATAAGACTCTACTAAGTCTAGCTGAGTCCCTAGTCTTCTCTATGGATTCATAATAATCTTTCCATGACCGTGTCTTGGCCAATCGGATTTCTCTCTTATATTTCCTAAGTTGGTCCTTGTAGAGTTGTCAATTATTCTGTTTATAGCAGATATTATAGGCATCTTTAGTCTCCTTCCTTAGGTTAGTTAAATCCTCGTTCCACCAAACCGGCAATGTTTTTTTGCTACGTTTGACAGGACATGATACCTTAAATGAGACCTCCATGGCCTTTGTAAACATATCAGTCCTCTTTTCTAACTCATTCTTATTCACAATATCTGAGTTAGCTACTACCAAAAGTTTTTTTGTTGCTATCTTTCTGAACTTTCTCCAGTTAGTAGCTCTAGGATTTCTATAGGGCTGGGGATTTTCAGGCTTATGATTGACATTGAAGAGTATCCAGCTGTGATCCGAAAAAGATCTCTTCTCCGATACTCTCCATTTCTCTATTTTTAGGGTTTCATCGGTACCTATACATGTAATATCTGTCACATCCGCCCAGCCCGAAAAACTATCCGAGCTTGGGAATGTGAATGTGGGGGTACTTCCCCTGTTGCATATATTAAGGTTAGCGTTTAGAATAAAATCGAACAATGACTCACCTCGTTCATTTGTTTCCGAGCTTCCCCATATGGTATGCCGAGCATTAGACCTAGCATCGCAGCCCACAATCAGCTTGCCACCTGTGGCATTTACCAACTGCTGAAAGCGGGTGGGTGGAGCGTGTTCATCATGTGGCATGTACACAGAACTTATGTACATGCTCACATCGTTCTTCATCTCCAGTTTGACAACTGTCAAATCTTCGTAACTGAAATTAGAACAGAGATGTGCATTGATGTGTTTTTTTACCAGAATACAAGTTCTCGGCTTACCTTTTTCTAAACCTACATTCTTGTAGAATAGATTGTAGTTACCGTTGTTTAACCCCCTGATCCTGGAGGCGTTAACCCATGGCTCCTGAATGAGGGCTATGTCGAGGTCCTCCTCGCCAAGAAGGACCAGCAGATTATCCGAGGCACACTTTGAGTGCTTTAGATTAATCTGCACCACCCGCATCGTTTGTTGCACTGGCTGCTGCAGACTCTTTGTCGACTGACATTTCTTCTAGCAGCCCGTTCACCTCGTCAAGGTAGTCTACGTCTGGACTACCTGACTTAAATATTTTCAGTTTGGTATGACGTATACCAAACCTTAGCTTGTTCCCCAGCTTCTCCAGAGGTTCGAGACTCTCTTCGCTGATAAGAAGGAGAAACGAAATACTGTTCTTCAACAGTTCTTCTGATGATTTCTCCCTCACTATCGCCGACCAGTTCCCCATTGGAACCGTCGGGTTATGGATTCGGAGGCACTCGAGAAGCTTTTCCCCGCTTATCTCCATCCTAGGCAACCAGATGCGGGCTCTAGGTCGTCTTGGGATTTCGCTAGCTGGGATTAGGCCAATTTTGGCTTCCTCCCAAGCATCGCCTAGCTTAGCGATGCTGCTGCTAAAGAAATCCAAAGAGAACTGATCCTCGCATCGGATTACCCTGTAGCCCCTGACTACTTCGGATGAATCAAAGCACGGAACAGTCCCTCCAGCCCCTCCTAGAATGTGCTCATTCACCATTTCTGACAACCTCACCTCAAGTTTAACCCACAGATCGCTTGATACTTTACGATCTGTGGCTTTTTCGTTGACAACTGCAACAC
>CAMUPU010000029.1:0-20000 GCA_947095535.1 Poecilobothrus nobilitatus | reverse complement strand
GCTGATGGTCAGTTAGTATTTTCATTTTTTTTGCACCGTACAGGTAATTTCTAAGATTGTCCAAAGCCCATACTATCGCCAACATTTCCTTTTCATTCGTTGCGTAGTTTTCTTCCGTGTTGTTCAGTGATCTGGATATAAAAGCTATTGGGCGGTGTTTGCCGATTTCACCCTGTGAAAGCACAGCTCCTATTGCTTGATTCGACGCGCCAGTTGTAAAAATAAATGGTTTCTCAAAATTTGGAAAATTCAAAATTTCTTATTTTAATTCTTTTCGACTGATTTGCTTTTATTAGACCATTTTCTCCTCTTGTAAGGTTTGTGAGTGGCTTTGCGATGTTAGCGAAGTCTTTAATAAAGCGCCTGTAATATGACGCGAGACCTAAGAAACCTTTTAAGTCTTTTAAATTTTGGAGGTTTGATATTTTTAATTGCCAATATTTTCCTGGGATCAGGTTTTATTCCTTTATTAGTTATTACATATCCCAAAAACTCCGTTTCATCTTTTAGAAATTCTGTTTTATCTAAATTAACCTTGAGTTTAGCCTCCTCTAATTTTGCAAATATCTTTTCAATATTTTTAAGGTGCTCTTCTTTTGTTTCTCCTCCAAAAATTATAACATCATCGATGTACACATAGCATATTTTGCCAATGTATTCTTTTAGTACATCATCGACCATGCGTTGAAAAATGGCCGGTGCATTTTTCAGGCCGAATGGTAACCTGGTGAACTCGTATTTACCATTCATTGTCGAAAATGCCGTTTTTGGTATGTCAGCTTCTCTCATTTTTATCTGATGAAACCCTGATGTTAAATCAATCGTTGTGAAATATTTTGAATTTCCAAGATTTGATATGGTGTTGGATATATCCGGAATTGGATACGTATCAGCTGTTGTTACCGCATTTAATTTTTTAAAATCGATCACCATTCTGTATTTTCTTATACCGGAAGCGTTCATTATTTTATCGACAATCCAGACGGTGAATTATAAGGACTCTTTGATGGTCTTATGATTCCATCCTCCAAAAGTTTGTTGATCTGTTTTTCTACCTCGGAACGCATATTTGCTGGATACGGATATGATTTGGTGTAGATTGGTTCATCTGTTATGGTTTTTATTTCGGCTTGAACGGTTGTATCAGCAATTTCCTGGATTTTTCAACTAAATTTTTTAATTTTTTCTTTATTTCTTCGTCTAAATGTTCATCTCTTATTTCGATCGCGTTGACTTGTATTGATTTTCTTTCTTTAAGAGGGATTTTGATGTTTGGTGCGATTTTCAAAATATTATTTTTTCGATCAATTACAGCTTCTAATTTTTTAAGCGTGTCATCTCCTATGATTCCATCGAATGACTGTAGTCCAGGAAGAATAAAAAAATCAATTAAAGAATCATTTCCAATACTTGCAAAAAATTTTCCGTTTATTTTTTCTGTTATAATGTCGTCACCTCCTGCTGATCGAATTTTGAAAGCATTGATTGTTGGTTTGGTATTAATTGCTATATCGGATTTTATAAAATTTTTATTCGCTCCCGTATCTATGAGAAATTTTAGAATATCTCCATTTCTGGTTTTATACTCTAGGTATGGTACGCTAGAGAGGCTTCCATCATAAAATTTAATTCGTCAGTTGTTTCCTCTTGTATTCCTCCGTTATCATAATCTTCGCAATTCTCATCCATATATTCCTCATATGCTTCATCTTAGTTATATGGTTCCAATTGGAATAACCTCTGTTGTTTGTGAGGGTAATTGTCTGAATCGTTATCTCTTTTTGTTGCTATATTTTCTTGAGTAATTGGGCGATTAATATAGTTCACTTGCTTGCTTTGTATCGATTTGTCAACTTCCATCGGTGTTGGTGGTTTGACTTGTGTTGGTCGTTGCGGTGGTGAACTGTATCTTTGAGCGTTATATACTAAATTTTTCTGTTGCGGTGTTATGTTATTCACTGGTCTGCGTGGGTATGAAAGTGGTCGTGACATCTGATTTATAGGTGCAGTTACTGAGTTATTGTAGCTTCTATTATGTATTGCGAAATTTCTGAAATTTAAATTTTGTATTTCCAAACATGTGGTGTATGCCTCTGGTAACGTCTGAGGTCTCTGTATTATAAGCATTTTCGATATTTCTCCGTGTAGTCCTCTAATGAAAACATCTAACGCTTTATTCCTGTATGATTGTATTAGTGCTTTTATTGTCTCGTTACTGTGATCCTCTGTTTTGATTTTGTTGACTATAAATGAAACCTGGTGGTTTATTGTGGCGTAAAACTCGTCTATTGTCATCCTTTTTTGTGTCAAACTGCTTAATTGATGTTCCAGCGTCCTTAAATCCCTTTTATCTGCATAATGGAAAGATAGTACCTTTTTGATCGCTGCCCAGTCATCATCGAAAACATTATACGAAATTAGGGCTGCATCTGCATTTCCCCTAATTTTTTGAGAAATACTTTGTAGTATTGCTCTATATATGGGCTTTGACTGCACAACTTTGTAATCCTCTAATATTGATTCCACACTATGGACCCATGAAATGTATTGTGTGGGATTTCCGTCAAATGTTTGCAGCTCCTTTACACAATCTGGTAATTTACTGATAGATTTGAGATCGTCTTCCGTTTTCGGTGTTGTTAGTACTGTCGAGTTTGCACTTTGTGCAGTCTGTTGGTTTCGGATGGTATTTTCCAAATCTTCTAGCCTTCTTTGTAGAGCTCTTGTTAATTCTATTTGTGCGTTGACCGCTCCATTTAAGTTACTAACGGCAACCGCAATGTCTTCTACTTTAGTCATTTTAAATATTTTTTGTGGATTTTCTTATAAATTTTGTATTTTTTATAATAAGGTTATGGTATTTTTTATTTTATAAAAATTTCTAGAAAACCTTATTTTTGATAAAAAAGATATTTTTTTTTTTTTTTTTTTATATTTTAAAAAAAATTTTATTTATAGTTTTTATAAATTTTATTCTTATATTTAATTTAATTTTGTCTCCATTTTTTCGGAGTCTTATTTTTAGTTAATAAAGTAGATTTTTCTTATAAATTTTATATTTTAAGCTTTTATTTTATATTTATAAATTTTATATTAAGGTTATAATATTTTTGATTCTATAAAATTTTTGTTTTAGAAAATCTTATATTTGATAAAAAAAAGGTCTTTTTGTAAAAAATTTTATTTATAGTTTTTATAGATTTTATTTTTTATTTTTTTTTATATTTTTTATTAAATTCAATTTTATTTTCCGTTTTTGTCGGAGTTTTATTTCTAATTAATAAAGTAGATTCTACTTACAGTAATAATGTTGAGGTCTTTATCATGGTTAGAAAGGGTAGCCTTGGTTTTTACCCAGAAGAACTAAGTTCTATTTTTTTGAGTCTTGAATAACCTTGTTTTGTTGTGCCGGTGGATGTGCTGTATTTCTCCCGTTTGAACGTATGTGTTATTGGTTTTTTACAAACGTCCTACTAATGGTACACCTACAATCACTATTGTCACTCGGTTATAATTAAAGAAGATTCTTAATTTTTATTAATAAAACGTTCACTTTTTTAGTAAATTAGATAATTTTTACTATTTTTTCTAATTTTCACAAAAATGTCCAGTTTTTTTTTTTTTTTATAAATTATATGGTTTTTTTGTTTTTTATTTTTATTAATAAAACGTTCACTTTTTTAGTAAATTAGATAATTTTTACTATTTTTTCTAATTTTCACAAAAATGTTCAGTTTTTTTTTTTTTTTATAAATTTTATTAAGTTTTTTCTCTTTTTTTTATTTTTTATTTTAACCGATTTTTTCCGACACTTAAATATACTGCTCGGGCGCCAGTTATAATAAAAGAATTTATAATCCTTTAAAAAATAATTTTATTACTGTTACAATAAGGTTTCTTGCTTAAGACTGAATTTACATTTTAATTTCCAAAGTTTTTATAATAAAATTATGTTAACATTAACAATTTTTGAATAAGAATTTAAAATAAAAAATATTAACCTAATTATGTGAAAACATTCTAATTTTAATTAAAACCGGATGCGCGACTTTTATATTTGCTTTTGCAATATGATAAAAAAATAAACAACTTTTATTTTAAAAAAGAAAACACACTTTATTTAAGTTTAGTAAATTTATTATAACATTGATATGTTAAGACTTAATCGAGACTTAATTCTAATTAGAAAATGTACAGGTATTTATATATTAAAAATTGCATATTCAGCAATTTATACAATTTTATTTTAAAGTTAATAATTTTGGTGTAATCTGAGCAATTGCGTAATTTTGTTATTATGGGAAAATAATTGATTTTATTTTCTCATATTGAAATATGAAGCTATTTTAATTTATTTAGAAATAACAGGAAGTGCTGACGTACTGTCTGTTAGTTTCGTGGGAATAGAGTTTGGCAAATATGTAACTTCTCCCTCCTCTAGATAAGAATTCTCCTGAATTCTTTTATTAATTTTTAGATAACCAAATTTTTTTAACAATGCGATTGCTCCAATTATTCCAATTACAAAGAATATTATATCGAGTACATACGAAAATTTTTTATGAAATTTTAGTTCTTTAATTTTTTCTATATTATTTTCTGTTTCTATAACAACATCATTGAAAGTAACCTTATTCTTAAAATTAAAAGTTTGATTTAATGGGTAATAAAATCTTTGTTGGATACTTTCTTTTACATTTGAGAAATTGTGATCTAGTATTTTTAAAGTGCAATTATTGAAATGGATCAAAACATGATCTGTTAAAATAATATTTCTATTGTCACAAGATTGATTTACTTTTATCTTATTAGCATTTTTAATTACAATAGTTTCTTCATCTATTTGTATAATTTCGGTTAATTTACAATTTATTAGTTCACAATTATTTTTAAAAATACAATTTTTACTTAAAGATAATTCATTTAATGTTTTTAATTTTTCATATTTGTACGTTTTATTATTATATGTAAAAATAATTTCATTTGGATAATTGATTTCTTTATTGAATTGTTTTAATTTTTCTTGGGATTTTGATTGCAAGTAATAATGAGTCTTTTTCGAATT
Source organism: Poecilobothrus nobilitatus (assembly GCA_947095535.1). Classification (NCBI taxonomy): domain Eukaryota; kingdom Metazoa; phylum Arthropoda; class Insecta; order Diptera; family Dolichopodidae; genus Poecilobothrus; species Poecilobothrus nobilitatus. The sequence goes on along the minus strand of CAMUPU010000029.1, from coordinate 14,935 downwards.
GAGCTAGACCTAGTTTTATGTATTGTAATTTATAAAAATCTATTTCGTATTTCTCTATTTCCTCTTCTGTTAAAATATTTGGATGTACAATTCCATGCCTAATAGAAGCTAAGTTATCTTGAATTATTTCTATTTTTTCTTTAATCAATTGTATCTTAAAGAGTAAATCTAAATATAAATTTTGTTGAATTAGTGATTTCTGTAAATTATTTATTTGGTTTAATAATATACTTCTATCACCTTCTATAATTGACTTAAGTTGCTTAATTGTTTTGTGAAATTGTTGGTTAATTGTAATTTGTTCATTATAATTTGTTATAAGTAAATGATTATTATGGTCTACCGTTTGTAAATGTTTTTCTATATTTTGTCGATCTTGTTCGTCCATCGTTCCGAACAACCATTTAGACATTGTTCCGACACCATTTATTATTCCTCGTCTTGGTCTTTTATTAGGAATTATAGTTTTTAATTTGTTTTTTAAATCTAAAATTTCTGTTTGTAAAATTGTCTCTTGATTTGAATTTAGTACGTCTGTTCTATTTGAAATGTCATCGAGTAGATTTAATATTTCAGTTGGATGTATAATATGAATTATAATGTCAGTTTGGGTGACGAGCTGTTCTTTGTCTAAGTTTATTTTTACAAATCCTGTATTTGAACTTATGTTGTTTATCTCTAATAGATTACCTGTCACGGTTTGTGTTGTCATCATTATTAGTATTGTCATTATTGCTAATATCTGTAAATTTTAATGGTTTTTTAATATTTTTTATATGAATGTTTTCTAATTTCAATTTTTTATATTTGGGTTGCTCTTTGTGCCTAACAGCTTTGTAGTTTTTTTACAAAACCATTCATTCTAATTAAGTGAAAACATTCTAATTTTAATTAAAACCGGATGCGCGACTTTTATATTTGCTTTTGCAATATGATAAAAAAATAAACAACTTTTATTTTAAAAAAGAAAACACACTTTATTTAAGTTTAGTAAATTTATTATAACATTGATATGTTAAGACTTAATCGAGACTTAATTCTAATTAGAAAATGTACAGGTATTTATATATTAAAAATTGCATATTCAGCAATTTATACAATTTTATTTTAAAGTTAATAATTTTGGTGTAATCTGAGCAATTGCGTAATTTTGTTATTATGGGAAAATAATTGATTTTATTTTCTCATATTGAAATATGAAGCTATTTTAATTTATTTAGAAATAACAGGAAGTGCTGACGTACTGTCTGTTAGTTTCGTGGGAATAGAGTTTGGCAAATATGTAACTTCTCCCTCCTCTAGATAAGAATTCTCCTGAATTCTTTTATTAATTTTTAGATAACCAAATTTTTTTAACAATGCGATTGCTCCAATTATTCCAATTACAAAGAATATTATATCGAGTACATACGAAAATTTTTTATGAAATTTTAGTTCTTTAATTTTTTCTATATTATTTTCTGTTTCTATAACAACATCATTGAAAGTAACCTTATTCTTAAAATTAAAAGTTTGATTTAATGGGTAATAAAATCTTTGTTGGATACTTTCTTTTACATTTGAGAAATTGTGATCTAGTATTTTTAAAGTGCAATTATTGAAATGGATCAAAACATGATCTGTTAAAATAATATTTCTATTGTCACAAGATTGATTTACTTTTATCTTATTAGCATTTTTAATTACAATAGTTTCTTCATCTATTTGTATAATTTCGGTTAATTTACAATTTATTAGTTCACAATTATTTTTAAAAATACAATTTTTACTTAAAGATAATTCATTTAATGTTTTTAATTTTTCATATTTGTACGTTTTATTATTATATGTAAAAATAATTTCATTTGGATAATTGATTTCTTTATTTTCTTTATTTGAAACTGGAATGATAATTTCTAATTGAATTGTTTTAATTTTTCTTGGGATTTTGATTGCAAGTAATAATGAGTCTTTTTTGAATTGAGCTAGACCTAGTTTTATGTATTGTAATTTATAAAAATCTATTTCGTATTTCTCTATTTCCTCTTCTGTTAAAATATTTGGATGTACAATTCCATGCCTAATAGAAGCTAAGTTATCTTGAATTATTTCTATTTTTTCTTTAATCAATTGTATCTTAAAGAGTAAATCTAAATATAAATTTTGTTGAATTAGTGATTTCTGTAAATTATTTATTTGGTTTAATAATATACTTCTATCACCTTCTATAATTGACTTAAGTTGCTTAATTGTTTTGTGAAATTGTTGGTTAATTGTAATTTGTTCATTATAATTTGTTATAAGTAAATGATTATTATGGTCTACCGTTTGTAAATGTTTTTCTATATTTTGTCGATCTTGTTCGTCCATCGTTCCGAACAACCATTTAGACATTGTTCCGACACCATTTATTATTCCTCGTCTTGGTCTTTTATTAGGAATTATAGTTTTTAATTTGTTTTTTAAATCTAAAATTTCTGTTTGTAAAATTGTCTCTTGATTTGAATTTAGTACGTCTGTTCTATTTGAAATGTCATCGAGTAGATTTAATATTTCAGTTGGATGTATAATATGAATTATAATGTCAGTTTGGGTGACGAGCTGTTCTTTGTCTAAGTTTATTTTTACAAATCCTGTATTTGAACTTATGTTGTTTATCTCTAATAGATTACCTGTCACGGTTTGTGTTGTCATCATTATTAGTATTGTCATTATTGCTAATATCTGTAAATTTTAATGGTTTTTTAATATTTTTTATATGAATGTTTTCTAATTTCAATTTTTTATATTTGGGTTGCTCTTTGTGCCTAACAGCTTTGTAGTTTTTTTACAAAACCTGTTGAACGAGTTTCAACATAATTTTCTCTCTTTTTGTTTAGTTTTTCAATTTTCTTTAATTTTACGGTTTCTAGATTTTCTTACTTTTCAGGTTTAATTTTATGATTTTGTACTTCAATTGGAGAGTACTTAATTGTTGAATGGTATCTGTTATTATAGATTCTAACAGCTTGTTGTATTAAACGTTGTACAGAGAAATCGGCCACGATTTTCTTTGGTTTGCCTACTTGAGAGAAATGTTGTTCTAATTTTTCAATGATAGTAACCTGATTCCTATCGTTAAGATGGTATGCTGTACCAAACTTAGAGAACTTGTCTATAATTGTTAAGAAGACATGTCTCATAATGACGTAAGTGTCAATGTGAATTATATCATTTACTTCTGATGGAGTTTCACTAATTTCAAATTTGGGTCTTATCGGTCTTCTGTCATACTTGACAGTTTGACAAACTTCACATTGATTAATTACAATCTGAATTAACTCTAGTAACTTAGGATAATATATTTTGAACTTAATTTGATTATATGTTTCCTGAATACCGGAATGGAAACTTTCTCTTATATGGTAGAGAGATATTTGTTTAACCGTTTCGATTTCAGTTCCTATTTCTTGTGCTCTGAATGAGCATTTTATGAATTTTATTGCATTATCATTTGAGTACGTTTCTATCAGCTTTTCTTGCACAATGTTATATTTTGTGTCTGAAATTTCTGAAAAGATTCCTACTTTACCTTTATTAAGATATTTTTTAAATATTTCGCCTAATCTATTAAAATCATATTCTGCTATTGTTATGATTCTTCTTCCAAAAAGAGTTTCTAATTCTACTGTTTTGTTGTTTGTTAAAATTATTTGAGTTTTATACTTATTTACTATTTCTTCTTTTATGGGAATATGGTTCAACAATTCTTCGCTTGCAGAATGAACTGTTGCCATTGTACTATTACATTCAATATTAAAATTTTTAAGAGATTGTATCGAGCTTTTATCATCCTCTCCTTCATTTATATTATGTTCTATTCTGCTAAGAAAATCTGCGACATGATTTTCTTTTCCTTTAAGATATTCAATATGAAATTGGTATTCGCCTAATTTCAATAACCATCTTTGATGCCTAGGTGATAGGTCTTTACCTTTATATTTGGCATGCAAATATTTTATTGGTTGGTGGTCCGTCAATATTTTAAATTTATTACCGTAAAGGTAGGGTCGAAAGTAGTTTACTGACCACATAATTGCTAAGAATTCCTTATCTGTAGCGGAATAATTACGTTCATGACTATTTAAGGTTCGTGAAGCAAAACATACAGGATGTCCTTCCTGTGACAATACAGCGCCAATCGCATAATTCGATGCGTCTGTTGTCAAAACAAATGGCTTTTCGAAATTTGGATATTTTATTACTGGCTTGTTATTAAATGTTTTAATTTCTCGAACGCTTCTATGTAGTTTGGGTCGTTGGTATTAATTTTTGTATCTTTTTTTAAATATTTCGTGATAGGTTGCGCAACTTTGGCGTAATCCTTCACAAATTTCCTGTAATAGCCTGTCATTCCTAAAAAGCTTTTAATCTGTTTTTGAGTTTTTGGTAGTTCTAAATTTTCTATTGTTTTTATTTTATTGGGATTAGGTTTTAAACCGTCTTTTGTTAATATGTGCCCTAAGAACTCAGTCTCTTTTTTCATGAAATTACATTTATCTATCTGAATTTTCAAATTTTTTTCTTCTAATACTTTGAAAATACTATAGATTGCTTTCATATGTTCTTTCAGAGAGGTACTGAATATTAGTATATCGTCTAGATATACTACACAGACCTTGTTTATATATTCTCTTAATATTTCGTTCATTAACCGTTGGAATGTTGCTAGTGCGTTCTTTAAACCAAACGGCATTCTATTAAATTCATACAGTCCATGTGGTGTCACGAAAGCTGTCTTTTTTCTGTCTTCTGCCCTAATTGAGATTTGGTGGTAACCCTTTGCCAAATCTAATGTTGTAAAGTACTGAGCTTTTCCCAGTTTATCTAAAATAGAGTCAATATTCGGTAATGGGAATTTATCGTCCACTGTTACGTCGTTTAATCGTCTGTAGTCTATCACGATCCTAAATTTCTTTTGACCGGAATTATCTGTTTTCTTAGGTACGACTATCAATGGGCTTGAATATCTTGAATTACTCTTTCGAATAATTCCCTGTTCTTCCATTTCTTTAACCTGTTTTCTGACTTCTTCCTCGTGTTTTGGAGGATATCTATATAACTTTGAATTAATTGACTGCTCTGTTGTCGTAACTATTTCGTGTTGAACTTCGGTTGTTTTAGTTAACTTATCCCCTTCTTTAAAAAATAGATTACTGAATCTTTTTACTAATTTTTGTACTTCTAACAGTTCTTCTGAATTGAGATGATTTAACTTTAATAAATTTATTTTGGGGTCTATTGTCTCTAAAGTGCATATTTCATTAAATTGATACGGCATATTAACAAATTTTGTATTTTGTCCATTTAAAGTAATTATTCCTCTTTCAAAATCTATGGTACTATCTAGAGTTTTTAATAGATCTGCACCTATTATAATTTGGTATTTTCGATTAGGTAATTTTTTTACTTTCCATCGTATTAGTGCATTGGATGGAGTATGAAATTCTAGTGGTGCTACCGTATGAATTTCAAAGTTAATCTGATCTTTGCTATTTATTGTTGAAAAAGGGATTGGTTTTATTTTTATTTTTTTTAAACCTTCTATATCGTCATCTATAATACTAAAACTAGAACCTGTATCAATAAGGGCTAAAAATTTTTTATTTTCAATTGTTACACTAATAATGGGGAGTTCTTCCGAGGCTAATTTAGAAAAAAAAGTTAAGTTATTACATTCACTTTCAGAATTTTTTGTTTGAATATTTTGAACCTCCATTTCTTCTGTTTGTCTTTGTCTAGCGTAGCTCTGTTCTTGGCGATTTTGGCCCGAGTACTGTCTAGAGTTTCCTGACTTAGTATAGAATCTATGGGGTTGAGAATTATCCCTATTATTAAAATTTTCCCTATTATTATTATTATTATTAACATTATCCCTATTAAAATTGTCCTTGTTACTACTAAAATTTTTATTGTAACTATTTCGATTAAAAGACTGATTATTACTGCTTTTTTTATTGTCGAAATTTGAATAATTTTTTGAATTTTTATTATTTTTACGATTGTTTTTATAATTATTTTTGAAATTATTATTATTTATATTAGTTTTCCTAAATTCCTGCCTTATACAAGAATCTTCATATCTTCTAATATTCATAATTTCTATTACTTTAGACAAATCATTTTCATTATATATTCGGTCCAGTAAAGTTCCCTGTGACATTTCTTTTATTGTATTTAATAGAAAACTATCAATATTGCTTAAATCTATATAATTACTATCACTATAATATACTTGAAGCTCATCGGCTTTATATTTTAAATTTTGGATTTGTATGACTAAATCACTTACCGAGTTTACACGGAGGTCTGATATCTTCCTGTAAATTTCAGTTGGTTCAATTTCTGGTTTATATCTCCTTTTCAGTGTTTGCTTGATGAGTTCCCAGTTGTCAGGTTGCGGGATGTTAATGATGGTATTTTTGGCTTCACCCTGGATTTTTTCGTTAAATATTGCCCGAATAGCAACTTTTTTGATGTTTAAATCGGTGATATGATTAATATAATATTCTACGCTGTTGACAAATGAATTTATGGTTATATCATTCGTTCCGTTGAAAGTAGACATATGTCTGACTTCTTTCAAAACCCTTTCTTTATAATGGTTTTGAGCATCGATTTGTTGATAGTGTTGCAGCTGAGCAGATAACAATTCTAGCTGCCTATTTTGATTTGCAATTTGAATTTGAAGTTGTTGTACAACTTCGATGTTTACGGTCTCGTTCTGATGTTCCATATTTTGTTGTTCCATGATGTGTCTGTTATTATCGAATGTTATAGATCTTTTCACACTTTTCATAAATTGTTGTGTTTCTTATATTTTTGCTTTTTATTTTGGTTTAGTGTTTATAAAATGTTTAATTTTTATTTCACACTATGAACGCTTTTATATTTAATTTTATTAATTGTTTAGTGTGTATTAAAGAGTTTTTAAATTTTGCACTATGAACAATTTTATATATTATTGTTGTTATTTTTATTACTTTTTTTTTTTATTAATTGTTTAGTGTGTATTAAAGAGTTTTTAATTTTACACTATGAACAATTTTATATATTTTCGATTCGTATCACTGGATAATTTTTTTTTTTATATAAAACTTTTGTGCCTTAAGCAGACTCACTTAAGGTTTGCGAAGGAAAGTCTTGTTTCACAAAAAGTTTTTTATTTATATGTTTTAAATTATCCTACCGACTGCGCCACTTTTATATTTGCTTTTGCAATATGATAAAAAAATAAACAACTTTTATTTTAAAAAAGAAAACACACTTTATTTAAGTTTAGTAAATTTATTATAACATTGATATGTTAAGACTTAATCGAGACTTAATTCTAATTAGAAAATGTACAGGTATTTATATATTAAAAATTGCATATTCAGCAATTTATACAATTTTATTTTAAAGTTAATAATTTTGGTGTACTCTGAGCAATTGCGACTTTTATATTTGCTTTTGCAATATGATAAAAAAATAAACAACTTTTATTTTAAAAAAGAAAACACACTTTATTTAAGTTTAGTAAATTTATTATAACATTGATATGTTAAGACTTAATCGAGACTTAATTCTAATTAGAAAATGTACAGGTATTTATATATTAAAAATTGCATATTCAGCAATTTATACAATTTTATTTTAAAGTTAATAATTTTGGTGTAATCTGAGCAATTGCGTAATTTTGTTATTATGGGAAAATAATTGATTTTATTTTCTCATATTGAAATATGAAGCTATTTTAATTTATTTAGAAATAACAGGAAGTGCTGACGTACTGTCTGTTAGTTTCGTGGGAATAGAGTTTGGCAAATATGTAACTTCTCCCTCCTCTAGATAAGAATTCTCCTGAATTCTTTTATTATTTTTTGGTTAACCAAATTTTTTTAACAATGCGATTGCTCCAATTATTCCAATTACAAAGAATATTATATCGAGTACATACGAAAATTTTTTATGAAATTTTAGTTCTTTAATTTTTTCTATATTATTTTCTGTTTCTATAACAACATCATTGAGAGTAACCTTATTCTTAAAATTAAAAGTTTGATTTAATGGGTAATAAAATCTTTGTTGGATACTTTCTTTTACATTTGAGAAATTGTGATCTAGTATTTTTAAAGTGCAATTATTGAAATGGATCAAAACATGATCTGTTAAAATAATATTTCTATTGTCACAAGATTGATTTACTTTTATCTTATTAGCATTTTTAATTACAATAGTTTCTTCATCTATTTGTATAATTTCGGTTAATTTACAATTTATTAGTTCACAATTATTTTTAAAAATACAATTTTTACTTAAAGATAATTCATTTAATGTTTTTAATTTTTCATATTTGTACGTTTTATTATTATATGTAAAAATAATTTCATTTGGATAATTGATTTCTTTATTTTCTTTATTTGGAACTGGAATGATAATTTCTAATTGAATTGTTTTAATTTTTCTTGGGATTTTGATTGCAAGTAATAATGAGTCTTTTTCGAATTCAGCTAGACCTAGTTTTATGTATTGTAATTTATAAAAATCTATTTCGTATTTCTCTATTTCCTCTTCTGTTAAAATATTTGGATGTACAATTCCATGCCTAATAGAAGCTAAGTTATCTTGAATTATTTCTATTTTTTCTTTAATCAATTGTATCTTAAAGAGTAAATCTAAATATAAATTTTGTTGAATTAGTGATTTCTGTAAATTATTTATTTGGTTTAATAGTATACTTCTATCACCTTCTATAATTGACTTAAGTTGCTTAATTGTTTTGTGAAATTGTTGGTTAATTGTAATTTGTTCATTATAATTTGTTATAAGTAAATGATTATTATGGTCTACCGTTTGTAAATGTTTTTCTATATTTTGTCGATCTTGTTCGTCCATCGTTCCGAACAACCATTTAGACATTGTTCCGACACCATTTATTATTCCTCGTCTTGGTCTTTTATTAGGAATTATAGTTTTTAATTTGTTTTTTAAATCTAAAATTTCTGTTTGTAAAATTGTCTCTTGATTTGAATTTAGTACGTTTGTTCTATTTGAAATGTCATCGAGTAGATTTAATATTTCAGTTGGATGTATAATATGAATTATAATGTCAGTTTGGGTGACGAGCTGTTCTTTGTCTAAGTTTATTTTTACAAATCCTGTATTTGAACTTATGTTGTTTATCTCTAATAGATTACCTGTCACGGTTTGTGTTGTCATCATTATTAGTATTGTCATTATTGCTAATATCTGTAAATTTTAATGGTTTTTTAATATTTTTTATATGAATATTTTCTAATTTCAATTTTTTATATTTGGGTTGCTCTTTGTGCCTGACAGCTTTGTAGTTTTTTACAAAACCTGTTGAACGAGTTTCAACATAATTTTCTCTCTTTTTGTTTAGTTTTTCAATTTTCTTTAATTTTACGGTTTCTAGATTTTCTTTTACTTTTTCAGGTTTAATTTTATGATTTTGTACTTCAATTGGAGAGTACTTAATTGTTGAATGATATCTGTTATTATAGATTCTAACAGCTTGTTGTATTAAACGTTGTACAGAGAAATTGGTTTTATTTAACCGTAGTATTCTGAATTTTTCCGCGATAGTATTGTGAAATCTTTCTATATCTGCATTACCAGTGTGACTGTTTGGTTTTGTCAGATGTAGACTTACTTCTTCTTCTATCAGAAATTCTTTAATTTGGATTGCTTTAAATTCATTATCGGCCACGATTTTCTTTGGTTTGCCTACTTGAGAGAAATGTTGTTCTAATTTTTCAATGATAGTAACCTGATTCCTATCGTTAAGATGGTATGCTGTACCAAACTTAGAGAACTTGTCTATAATTGTTAAGAAGACATGTCTCATAATGACGTAAGTGTCAATGTGAATTATATCATTTACTTCTGATGGAGTTTCACTAATTTCAAATTTGGGTCTTATCGGTCTTCTGTCATACTTGACAGTTTGACAAACTTCACATTGATTAATTACAATCTGAATTAACTCTAGTAACTTAGGATAATATATTTTGAACTTAATTTGATTATATGTTTCCTGAATACCGGAATGGAAACTTTCTCTTATATGGTAGAGAGATATTTGTTTAACCGTTTCGATTTCAGTTTCTATTTCTTGTGCTCTGAATGAGCATTTTATGAATTTTATTGCATTATCATTTGAGTACGTTTCTATCAGCTTTTCTTGCACAATGTTATATTTTGTGTCTGAAATTTCTGAAAAGATTCCTACTTTACCTTTATTAAGATATTTTTTAAATATTTCGCCTAATCTATTAAAATCATATTCTGCTATTGTTATGATTCTTCTTCCAAAAAGAGTTTCTAATTCTACTGTTTTGTTGTTTGTTAAAATTATTTGAGTTTTATACTTATTTACTATTTCTTCTTTTATGGGAATATGGTTCAACAATTCTTCGCCTGCAGAATGAACTGTTGCCATTGTACTATTACATTCAATATTAAAATTTTTAAGAGATTGTGTAGAGCTTTTATCATCCTCTCCTTCATTTATATTATGTTCTATTCTGCTAAGAAAATCTGCGACATGATTTTCTTTTCCTTTAAGATATTCAATATGAAATTGGTATTCGCCTAATTTCAATAACCATCTTTGATGCCTAGGTGATAGGTCTTTACCTTTATATTTGGCATGCAAATATTTTATTGGTTGGTGGTCCGTCAATATTTTAAATTTATTACCGTAAAGGTAGGGTCGAAAGTAGTTTACTGACCACATAATTGCTAAGAATTCCTTATCTGTAGCGGAATAATTACGTTCATGACTATTTAAGGTTCGTGAAGCAAAACATACAGGATGTCCTTCCTGTGACAATACAGCGCCAATCGCATAATTCGATGCGTCTGTTGTCAAAACAAATGGCTTTTCGAAATTTGGATATTTTATTACTGGATGGCTTGTTATTAAATGTTTTAATTTCTCGAACGCTTCTATGTAGTTTGGGTCGTTGGTATTAATTTTTGTATCTTTTTTTAAATATTTCGTGATAGGTTGCGCAACTTTGGCGTAATCCTTCACAAATTTCCTGTAATAGCCTGTCATTCCTAAAAAGCTTTTAATCTGTTTTTGAGTTTTTGGTAGTTCTAAATTTTCTATTGTTTTTATTTTATTGGGATTAGGTTTTAAACCGTCTTTTGTTAATATGTGCCCTAAGAACTCAGTCTCTTTTTTCATGAAATTACATTTATCTATCTGAATTTTCAAATTTTTTTCTTCTAATACTTTGAAAATACTATAGATTGCTTTCATATGTTCTTTCAGAGAGGTACTGAATATTAGTATATCGTCTAGATATACTACACAGACCTTGTTTATATATTCTCTTAATATTTCGTTCATTAACCGTTGGAATGTTGCTGGTGCGTTCTTTAAACCAAACGGCATTCTATTAAATTCATACAGTCCATGTGGTGTCACGAAAGCTGTCTTTTTTCTGTCTTCTTCCCTAATTGAGATTTGGTGGTAACCCTTTGCCAAATCTAATGTTGTAAAGTACTGAGCTTTTCCCAGTTTATCTAAAATAGAGTCAATATTTGGTAATGGGAATTTATCGTCCACTGTTACGTCGTTTAATCGTCTGTAGTCTATCACGATCCTAAATTTCTTTTGACCGGAATTATCTGTTTTCTTAGGTACGACTATCAATGGGCTTGAATATCTTGAATTACTCTTTCGAATAATTCCCTGTTCTTCCATTTCTTTAACCTGTTTTCTGACTTCTTCCTCGTGTTTTGGAGGATATCTATATAACTTTGAATTAATTGACTGCTCTGTTGTCGTAACTATTTCGTGTTGAACTTCGGTTGTTTTAGTTAACTTATCCCCTTCTTTAAAAAATAGATTACTGAATCTTTTTACTAATTTTTGTACTTCTAACAGTTCTTCTGAATTGAGATGATTTAACTTTAATAAATTTATTTTGGGGTCTATTGTCTCTAAAGTGCATATTTCATTAAATTGATACGGCATATTAACAAATTTTGTATTTTGTCCATTTAAAGTAATTATTCCTCTTTCAAAATCTATGGTACTATCTAGAGTTTTTAATAGATCTGCACCTATTATAATTTGGTATTTTCGATTAGGTAATTTTTTTACTTTCCATCGTATTAGTGCATTGGATGGAGTATGAAATTCTAGTGGTGCTACCGTATGAATTTCAAAGTTAATCTGATCTTTGCTATTTATTGTTGAAAAAGGGATTGGTTTTATTTTTATTTTTTTAAAACCTTCTATATCGTCATCTATAATACTAAAACTAGAATCTGTATCAATAAGGGCTAAAAATTTTTTATTTTCAATTGTTACACTAATAATGGGGAGTTCTTCCGAGGCTAATTTAGAAAAAAAAGTTAAGTTATTACATTCACTTTCAGAATATTTTGAACCTCCATTTCTTCTGTTTGTCTTTGTCTAGCGTAGCTCTGTTCTTGGCGATTTTGGCCCGAGTACTGTCTAGAGTTTCCTGACTTAGTATAGAATCTATGGGGTTGAGAATTATCCCTATTATTAAAATTTTCCCTATTATTATTATTATTATTAACATTATCCCTATTAAAATTGTCCTTGTTACTACTAAAATTTTTATTGTAACTATTTCGATTAAAAGACTGATTATTACTGCTTTTTTTATTGTCGAAATTTGAATAATTTTTTGAATTTTTATTATTTTTATGATTGTTTTTATAATTATTTTTGAAATTATTATTATTTATATTAGTTTTCCTAAATTCCTGCCTTATACAAGAATCTTCATATCTTCTAATATTCATAATTTCTATTACTTTAGACAAATCATTTTCATTATATATTCGGTCCAGTAAAGTTCCCTGTGACATTTCTTTTATTGTATTTAATAGAAAACTATCAATATTGCTTAAATCTATATAATTACTATCACTATAATATACTTGAAGCTCATCGGCTTTATATTTTAAATTTTGGATTTGTATGACTAAATCACTTACCGAGTTTACACGGAGGTCTGATATCTTCCTGTAAATTTCAGCTGGTTCAATTTCTGGTTTATATCTCCTTTTCAGTGTTTGCTTGATGAGTTCCCAGTTGTCAGGTTGCGGGATGTTAATGATGGTATTTTTGGCTTCACCCTGGATTTTTTCATTAAATATTGCCCGAATAGCAACTTTTTTGATGTTTAAATCGGTGATATGATTAATATAGTATTCTACGCTGTTGACAAATGAATTTATGGTTATATCATTCGTTCCGTTGAAAGTAGACATATGTCTGACTTCTTTCAAAACCCTTTCTTTATAATGGTTTTGAGCATCGATTTGTTGATAGTGTTGCAGCTGAGCAGATAACAATTCTAGCTGCCTATTTTGATTTGCAATTTGAATTTGAAGTTGTTGTACAACTTCGATGTTTACGGTCTCGTTCTGATGTTCCATATTTTGTTGTTCCATGATGTGTCTGTTATTATCGAATGTTATAGATCTTTTCACACTTTTCATAAATTGTTGTGTTTCTTATATTTTTGCTTTTTATTTTGGTTTAGTGTTTATAAAATGTTTAATTTTTTTTATTTTACACTATGAACGCTTTTATATTTAATTTTATTAATTGTTTAGTGTGTATTAAAGAGTTTTTAAATTTTGCACTATGAACAATTTTATATATTATTGTTGTTATTTTTTTTTTTTTTTTATTTTTTATTAATTGTTTAGTGTGTATTAAAGAGTTTTTAATTTTACACTATGAACAATTTTATATATTTTCGATTCGTATCACTGGATAATTTTTTTATATAAAACTTTTGTGCCTTAAGCAGACTCACTTAAGGTTTGCGAAGGAAAGTCTTGTTTCACAAAAAGTTTTTTATTTATATGTTTTAAATTATCCTACCGACTGCGCCACTTTTATATTTGCTTTTGCAATATGATAAAAAAATAAACAACTTTTATTTTAAAAAAGAAAACACACTTTATTTAAGTTTAGTAAATTTATTATAACATTGATATGTTAAGACTTAATCGAGACTTAATTCTAATTAGAAAATGTACAGGTATTTATATATTAAAAATTGCATATTCAGCAATTTATACAATTTTATTTTAAAGTTAATAATTTTGGTGTAATCTGAGCAATTGCGTAATTTTGTTATTATGGGAAAATAATTGATTTTATTTTCTCATATTGAAATATGAAGCTATTTTAATTTATTTAGAAATAACAGGAAGTGCTGACGTACTGTCTGTTAGTTTCGTGGGAATAGAGTTTGGCAAATATGTAACTTGCGTAATTTTGCTATTATGGGAAAATAATTGATTTTATTTTCTCATATTGAAATATGAAGCTATTTTAATTTATTTAGAAATAACAGGAAGTGCTGACGTACTGTCTGTTAGTTTCGTGGGAATAGAGTTTGGCAAATATGTAACTCGCGTGCAATAATTGAATTTGGTGTTAACCAAACTAAATTTATAATCCCAAATTGCGATTTTGCTGATTTAGCAGATTAGCTGTTATGTTATATTGCCTGTTGTACTGTTATGTTAACTTTAATAATATTATTATTATTAATATTATTATTATTATTAATATTATTATTATTATTATTATTATTATTATTATTATTATTATTATTATTATTATTATTATTATTATTATTATTATTAGTTATTATTATTATTATTATTATTATTATTATTATTATTATTATTATTATTATTATTATTATTATTATTATTATTATTATTATTATTATTATTATTATTATTATTATTATTATCATTATTATTATTTATAATATTATTATTATTATAATTATTATTATTATTATTATTATTATTATTATTATTATTATTATTATTATTATTATTATTATTAATATTATTATTATTATTATTATTAATATAATTATTATTATTATTA
>CAMUPU010000028.1:17500-35000 GCA_947095535.1 Poecilobothrus nobilitatus | reverse complement strand
ATTATTATTATTATTGTTATTGTTATTGTTATTATTATTATTATTATTGTTATTGTTATTATTCTTATTGTTATTATTCATAATATTATTATACCCTACATCTAAAGTATAGGGTATATTAACTTTGGTATGGTGTTTGTAACCACCAAAAGGAAGCGAGTTAGATATGGACATGTAACTTTTATTTTGAGAATAACAACAAAGAAATTTTTGATTATAAATTAAATGTTTATTTATTTATTATTATTTTATTACAAGTTTAATTTTTATTTTTATTATAAACTTTATTTAGATTATAATATTCCCTTTTTTTTGTCTTTGCTTTTATTGATTTGAACCTCAGTTTTTAATCAATGTTAGTAGCCAAGCCAAAGAATCCTGATAATATTATGAATATTTTCTTAACTTGTTTCACGGTTTATATACTTTTATTGTACTGTTGTCAGCAATTATTTTCGTGTGAAAATAATTTTATATAAAAAAATTGAGTTAGAAAAATATTTTAGTTAAAATGGTAAAAAAAATGTTTAAGTTACAATATTTACTGTTGTCAACAAATATTTTCACGAGATTTTAGTTAAGATAATATTTAAGTTAAAATAAAAAATCGCGTTGTGATTTTTTATTTGTAGAAAAAAAAAACCTTATGTAAAAAAAAAATTTTAGATTTTGACTTTTCTTGGGAATATGATCCCCCCATAGTTAAGATCAACATTCATCTGGATGGTTTTCGGATCTATATCAGTTTCTTTTATTTTTTTGATCTTTCTTATTTTATTTTTTAAAACATATAAAATTATAACTATTATTATTATAACAAATGGTAACATTAAGAAGTGTAATAATTCATTTAGTTTGTTTTTATATTTAATTTCTTGTATTTCTTTTATATTTTCAATTTGCTTAAGGCTTACATCTTTTAAATTTATTTTCAAGCTTACATTGTTTATATTTAGATAATTTGGAATAGTAATATGATATATCTAATTTTTTTCATTGTTTGAGAATGCAAAATGTTTTATTTTTATTGTACAATTATAAAATTTAACTAAATTGTTTCGAGATAGCTTATGTTTAGAATGATCACAATTATTTATAAAAGTTTCATTTTCAGAATTTTTTATTAACGCTAAATTAGGAAGTATTTCAATTATTTGAAAATCTTTATTTATAGTTTTTTCACAATATTTATAATTTTCATTTACGAGACTATTAGTCAATTGTCTGATGGCTTTTAACTTCTTCAAATAAGTTTCATTATTATCTACAAAATATTGGTTATTGTATTCTATTATGTTGGAATTTTCGATTGAAATTTCTTCGAATTTTTTATTTGGAAGTGATATTATTTTGAATTTGACGGCGGTTTGTGGTGTAACATTAGGAATAGATATAACAAAAATTAGTTTATTTTCGAATTTTAGTAAAGAGCTTTTAATTTCCTTAAATTTGAAAACGTCAATATTGTAATCGTCTATTTCGTCGTTTGTGTTCTTGAATTTCGATTCTGTCTTGATCGTCCATTGTACCAAACAGCCAGTTCGCCACTCTTCCTCCTAGGTTAATTAATCCACGTTTATGTCTATGTAAATTAATTGTTCTGATATTGTAATCGGTTTTCTTGATTTGAGCTTGTAATTGTTGTATTATTAACCTATCTTAGTTTTCAGAAAAAAACTGTTCTTAGATTTTGTTGTATTTGGTTTAATGCTGATGTTAAGTCGTCAAGGTCAATTATGTGCAGAATTTTTGAGTAATTTAGTATAAGAGGTGTTTCGGTTAGTCTTATCATTTGAAAGCCTCCTTGGTTCGTTAGGTCTTGTATGGTGATTGTCGCTTTCGAGAGTTGTGCTATTGATATCAATATTAGGAGTTTCAGGAGTTTGAGTGTTGTTTCCATTTTTTCCTACAAAAAATTTAAAAGTTCTTTTGATTCGTGTTGGATGAATATTCTTATTTCTATTGCCTTCACGTTTGGTGTTTAGTTTAATATATTTGGATTTGTGCTTACACCGCGCTGCATCGGGGTTTTCAATAAGGATTTCTGAGTTAGTACTTGGTATGAATGTTTGTCTATTTTCATTTAGTTTTTCTATAGTCTTATTCTTATTTCTTTCTAGTCTTTCTTTTATTATGGCTAAATCTGAAACTTTATTTTTTACAAAATCAACTGGTCTTGTTAGCGTTACTGAGTGAATTGAATTGTTATAACTTTCTGCAGCAAATAAGATTTTATCTAATGAGGACAGTTTGGAATTTTGGGCTTCTAGGATTCTTAGGTGTTTATTAATTGTTCCATGAACTATTTCGATTACTGAATTCCCGGTATGAGAGCGAGGTGAAGTGAAATGTACTTCGACGCCTTCTTCTCTCATGAAATTTTTTATATTTATACTATTAAATTCATTATCGAATACGATCTTTCGTGGTTTTCCAAAGATGGAAAATCGATTTTTTAGCGAGTGGATTATGGTGATTGCGTTACGGTCATTTAACCTTTGTATCATTAGGTGTTTTGTAAATTTGTCAACTAAGGTGAGATAGACTTCTTTGTAACAAAAGAAGAGATCTCCGTGCAAAATTTCGTTTGGCATAGAGGGGGTTTCAGTAATTTCGAATTTATATTTATTGGGTTTCCTATCATATTTGGCCATGTTACATGAGTCACAATTATTTATATATTTATGTATTAACTCTTTTAATTTAGGGAAGAAGTAGATATTTATAATTTCGTTGTAGTTCTCAATAATACCCCGGTGGTTAGTTTTCTCGTGGGTTTCTTGAATTACTTTAAGTGCTTCTTCTTCGGTGTCTAGATCGATTGCTTTATTTGAACATTTAATGAATTTAATTTTATTATTATTTGAAAACAAACTAATAAGTCTTTTTTGAAGTATATTATATCGGGAGTATTCTAGTTCTGAGAAAATTCCTGTTGTTCCTTTTTTTATGTATCCCCGTAACACATCGTTTAGATATCCTTCATTATTAAGGTTGCTATCAGATATATAAATTTTCTAAAGGTTTTATATTTAATAGTAAATTGATTTTCTTTTTCTTTCACTAAGTGAATTTGACAGAGATATTTATTGATAATGTTTTCTGATAATGGAAAATGGTCGCCTAGATTTTCGACGCCACTGTGAATTGTTGCCATTTCAGAATCATTTCTTTCTAGGATGTTTATTTCTTTTTCGCGTGGTTTTACGCGAGTGAATTTTTTCATCCTTCTATGGTTTCGGGTTCATTCCATATCGGACTAATAGGAGCTATTTTATGCTTTTTTGTTTGAAAGGGTATTTTCAATTTCTTGTTTAATTTCCATTCTAAAGTGTTAATGTCGCAAGTTTCTTTATTAATCCTACTAAGAAAGTCGGCCACTTTGTTCTCTTTGCCTTTTAAATATTCTATGTTAAAGTCGTATTCGTTTAGTTTGATCTTCCATCGTTTTAATTTAGAATTAGGTTCTTTTAGAGAACTAAGCCAAGCTAGAGGACGATGGTCGGTTTTGATAGTAAATTTTGTTCCGTATAAGTAAGATCTATAATACTTGGTCGCCCAAATAACGGCGAAAAATTCCTTCTCTATAGTGGAATATTTGGTCTCGTGGTCATGCAAAGTTCTGCTTGCGTAAGAGATGGGGTGACCATCTTGTTGCAGGACGGCGCCAATAGCGTTTGAAGCGTCTGTTACTAATATAAATTTTTTTTGAAAATCGGGATAACGAAGTATAGGGTGACTAGTTATTAGTTCTTTTAATTTTTAGAATGATTCTGCATATGATGGGTTTTTTAAATTAATTTTATTACCCTTTTTTAAGTATATACGGGGTTGAAAATGCTGTCTTAGCCCTATCTTTTGGATATGTAGCCCTTGGCTAAGTCAAGTATGGAGAAGTACTGTGCTTTGCCGAGTTTGTCGAAGAGAGATTCTATATTGGGGATGGGGAACTTATCGTCAATGGTGATGATGTTAAGATTACGATAATCTATAACGACTCGCCATTTTTGCTTTCCTGTATTGTCTAACTTTCCTCATTCTCGTCAATTTTGGGAAACCTGTAAAGTTTGCTGTATATAGGCTGAGATTCTTTGGTTATTATTTGGTGTTTGACTTGGTTAACACACGTTAATTTATCCCCTTCTTTGTAAAAGAGATCTTGGTTTCTATATATAATTTGTTTTAAAAATTTGAGTTCTTCCGGAACCACCATAGTTATTACTGTATTTTAATTTATTAATTTCTGGTGGTAAGTTTTGGTGAGTTTGTGGTTGTACCTGCGTTCAATAAGGTCACTTAAAAGTGTATATCAAAAACTGTTGAACGTTGTTATAAACCGTTTACTCGCTCAAAACAAAATATTAAAATATTAAAATTAAAATATTAAAATTATTAGTACGATATCAAGGTATTGATATTGTTAATAATTTATTTTAAAGTGTTGTCAAGCTCGGGTTATTTAAATCGTACACTTTTACTTTTGATTTCGATTTTAATTTTGATTAAATTTTAATTTTTGTTCATTTCAATTTTTACTGTAATCTTAAATTACATACTTTAATTTATTTTAATTCAGATTTTGATTTTGGTTAATCTTGGTTTAAATTACAATTTGATTCTATTTTAATTCCGATTTTGATTATAATTTTAAATTAAATTTAAATTTTAACGTTATTCTGGTTTTTTTTTATTGCTTTTTGTTTTGGATTAATTGTTTTCCAACAAAATTACCAATTTTACTATTAATTTCTGTAATATAAGCGGGTTGCAAACGAATTTTCATGCCGTCGAGTGCCATCTTAGTTCAATTAAACCAGCAATTTTAGCCCTATGTGAAATACAAGTCAGTAATCACAATGGTAACTTTAATGTTACCGGCTACTAACTTATTTCACACTTCGTACCCAAAAGAGGTATCGCTGTCTATATAAAAAAATGACATTGCTTTCAACACACTTCCAAAATATAAATGTTCTAGCCCAACCTTCCACTACATTTGGATAAAAATTCTCGTTGGAAAGCATGTCATACATTTCTGTTTTCTATACAGATCACCCAACTTAAATGAACAAGAAACTGCTATGGAAATTGAAAATCTATCGAACCAGATCAATGAAATTTTGGACGCATCTCCAGAATCTGAAATTGTTCTGGCGGGAGATTTCAACATTCATAACAGGGACTGGCTTAATTTTTCGAGCAACATCTCCCCGAGTCAAAACTCAATTGGGAAACAAGTTGAACTATTCTCCACACTGTTCCACATTTCTCAACTTGTTAAAAATCCTACTAGGATCCCGGACCGTGCTAATCAAGAAGGTCACTTCTTGGATCTGTTTCTCACCTCACACCCTGAAAAATATGTGGTTTCAGTTGGTTGCCCCCTGAGTAATTCCGATCATTGTTTGGTTAAGACAAGTTTCCGGGTAAGCCCAATCCCCAATCAGAGGTCCCCTCCCAAAAAATTAGTTTGGCGCTACAGCCATGCTGACTGGGAGGGTCTTAACAACTTTTTTAGATCTTTTGATTCGTCATTCTGCTTCCGTAATAAGAATGTTAACTTTGCTGCAAATGCGATTAGTGAAACTATTTTACTTGGAATGAGGTTATTCATTCCTCATTCCATGAAATCTGTTAAGAGGAGGTTCAAATCTTAGTTTAATCGCATTTGCAAAGAAGCCATTTTTAGAAAAGAGGAGGCTTTTAATCTGTATCAAAACAATAGATCTGAGGCTCACAGGGCCAACTATAGTGAGAAAGTAATGGAGAAAATTGTGAACCAAAAGCTTCTGAAATACCTGGATGACAAAGGTCTGCTTCATGATCGTCAATACGGGTTCAGAGCCCGTCGTTCAACCGGTGATCTCATGACTTACCTTTGTGAGAAGCTAAGCATCAGCCTTCATCATTCTGCTGAATCTGATGTTGTGGCTCTTGATATTTCTAAGACTTTCGATCGAGTTTGGCACGATGCTCTATTGGCAAAATTCAAAGCAATAGGTCTAGGTAGGGTCTTTCTAAAATGGATTGGAGATTTCCTTTCGAAACGTACGATTCGTGTACTGGTCGATGGATATTCATCTGACAAATTCAAAATAAATGCTGGTTTCCCTCAAGGATCAGTTTTATCCCCCACTCTTTTCTTAATATTTATCAATGACCTACTTTAACCTCTTTAACCTCCAATCCGATCCATAGTTTCGCAGACGACAGCACCCTTGTAGCTTCCTATGAATTTCATAGCCGCTGTAACACTAATCACCAGATTAATATAACAGCAAAAATTTCACTATTAGTGAGCTAAATAACGATTTAGCCAAAATTCAAAAATGGGGTGAAGTCAACAGAGTTAATTTCAACACGAAAAAAACCCAATGCTGTCTGATCTCGCGAAAAATTGCCACTACTATTCCCAACCTATTATTCCAGGGAGAGATTTTGCAGCATTCAACAGATTTAAACATGTTGGGTATCGAGTTAAACCAAAAATTGACTTGGTCAAATCACATTTTTGGTATAGCTAAGGATGCAGCTAAATTTTTGGGTTTTTTGTATCGCTGCAAAACTTACTTTTCTGCATCCGATCTTCTCAATATCTATAAAACGTATATTCGGCCGAAAATGGAGTATAATGCACACATTTGGGCTGCAGTCCGTCAAAAAGCGCTGGGTTACCTAGATAATGTGCAAAACAGAGCTATTCGTCTTATCAACGACTCCAGTGTAACTTCAATGCTCACTCTACTCAGTCATCGTCGCACAGTTGGGTCACTAACCTTGTTTTATAGATATCTCGTAGAGATTAACACCTGCTCGAAAGAATTAAAACAGTTAATGCCTCCGCTCAAAGTTTTCCAGCGAGAAACAAGGCGGGCAGCAGAAGCTAATCCCTACCATATAGAGATTTCAAGATGGCGAAATACAGCTTATGGAAATTCGTTTGTCATGCGCACGTCCCGCTTGTGGAACCATATACCATCGCATGTGTTCCCTAAAGTTGGTAATTCTTATGTGTACGATTTACTTAAGTTTAAGAAGAACATCAACATCTTTCTTCAAAATGTCCCTCAAAATTTTCCTACCTATCCCCCATAATCCAAATTTCCCAATTCCAATTTTCCCAATTATCCTTCCCACATCCCTATCCCCAAAACCAAACTGTACATTCGTATTAAAGGTTCCATCCTAAAGTTTGGTTTTAAAAGGGGGTGGTTCTGGTTGGTTAAAGTCCAACACTACCCTGAGGAAGCACGTGCAGTTCCTCTTGGTGACTTTCAAGTTTTTCACCAACCCTCGTAAAAAAAAAAAAAAAAATTTAAATCAGAATTTTTTTGTTTTTCTAATAATTCTATATTGTTAAGTTGTAAAACTTCTAAATTTAACTTCTAAGCGTAAGTGAATTTAGTTATTTTATTGTTGACTTTTAGTTGTGCGTTTAGTAGGTCGATTTGAGCTCCCATGGGTTTTAAAACGTTTAACCCTATGATAGCCTGAAAATTATCATTGTTAAAGTTCAATACTTTCCATGACATTGTAGAGTCTTCGTTAAACTCCTCCGGTACTTTTGTAATTATTTCATTATATAAAATTTGTTTTCCAGTCAAAGCTTTTAGTTCTATAGGTTGTGAGAGGTTTTGAAATTTAATTTTTGGAAATATTTTACTACTAATGATAGAGGTGGCGGCACCAGAATCTATTAAGCATTCTATTTTTCAATTGTCATAGTCGCTATGGGTAATTGGGTTAGTGAGGCTTTGATTGAAAATTTGAATGTGAGATGGTGTTTAGGTCTACTTCCATTGGTTCTTCGTTTGTATTGTAGGATTGTCTTGAATTATTGTATATATTATTCCTAAAGTTGCCACTACGATTTTGTGAATAATTGCCACAGACCGTTGTTACCTGAATATTTGTTATATAATTGATTACCTCGGTAGTCATTATTAACATTGTCATTCTGAGGGTAAGGACCGGAATCACGATTGCCTCGGCGATCATAATTCCCATAGTTATTTTGGGAGTAACCGACGGAACTACGATTGTTTCGGCAATCATAAGTCGACTATTATTACCATAATAACCTTGAGGGCGACCGCCATGGCCATGATTACCTCGGTAATTATTGCTATGGTGGTCACTAGTTCTATTGTTATGTGGCTTCTTTTTGTCAGAATAATTAGAGATACCTGTTTGAAGAAGTTCTTGGTAGCCTTGTTCGAGAGTCTCTACATTTTTGCTTCTAAGAAACATACTATCAAAACGAGATATTTTGTTCAAAAAATTTTCTAAAATGCTTTTCTCGTTGTTAGTTGGACTAAATTCTATCGGTATACTATCATCTAGCTTATACTTAAGATTCAATTTATCTAGGATTTCTGTTAACATATTATAATATTGACTTAAATTTATATACCTCACGTTGTCAGCTTTTTCTTTTAGTGTTAGATAACTTTCTTTAACTCCAAATGGTTTTTTCAGTTATTCCTTCACATCCTCCCAAGAAGTTGATTCGATTCTCCTTATGGCGGCAGCAGCTGGTTCCTGGATTTTGCTGAGAATTATATTCTGGATATAAGTCTTTTTTGAATCATCAGGTGCCATGTTTAGTAGGGCTTCTCCTTCACGAATGAAGCTAGTTAATTCGTATGTGTCATTCCCTTTAAACGTGGGAATGGATCGCGTTTCTAATATTAAGTCGCGAATTGCAATATTATCGACGGCCATTATTATTTGTTTATATATATTTTTTTCATTTTTTTTATTATAAGTTTTTATTACAAGTTTGCTTTTTTTTTTGGTTCTTTGTTGTTGTTATTCTCTTTTGTTTTTGTTAAGCCCGTTAAATCTCGATTTTACGGGGAATTCGAATACCGATTAAAACTTTAAAAAAAGTTACTAAATTTATTAGTGTCGGTATCCTACTGACTGCGCCACTTTTGTTTTGAGAATAACAACAAAGAAATTTTTGATTATAAATTAAATGTTTATTTATTTATTATTATTTTATTACAAGTTTAATTTTTATTTTTATTACAAACTTTATTTAGATTATAATATTCCCTTTGTTTGTCTTTGCTTTTATTGATTAGAACCTCAGTTTTTAATCAATGTTAGTGGCCAAAGAATCCTGACAATATTATGAATATTTTCTTTACTTGTTTCACGGTTTGTATTCTTTTATTCTACTGTTGTCAGCAATTATTTTCATGTGAAAATAATTTTATATAAAAAAATTGAGTTAGAAAAATATTTTAGTTAAAAAGGTAAAAAAAATGTTTAAGTTAGAATATTTACTGTTGTCAGCAAATATTTTCGCGAGATTTTAGTTAAGAATATATTTAAGTTAAAATAAAAAATCGCGTTGTGATTTTTTATTTGTAGAAAAAAAAAACCTTATGTAAAAAAAAATTTTAGATTTTGACTTTTCTTGGGAATATGATCCCCCCATCGTTAAGATCAACATTCATCTGGATAGTTTTCGCATCTATATCAGTTTCTTTTATTTTTTTGATCTTTCTTATTTTATTTTTTAAAACATATAAAATTATAACTATTATTATTATAACAAATGGTAACATTAAGAAGTGTAATAATTCATTTAGTTTGTTCTTATATTTAATTTCTTGTATTTCTTTTATATTTTCAATTTGCTTAAGGCTTACATCTTTTAAATTTATTTTCAAGCTTACATTGTTTATATTTAGATAATTTGGAATAGTAATATGATATATCTAATTTTTTTCATTGTTTGAGAATGCAAAATTTTTTATTTTTATTGTACAATTATAAAATTTAACTAAATTGTTTCGAGATAGCTTATGTTTAGAATGATCACAATTATTTATAAAAGTTTCATTTTCAGAATTTTTTATTAACGCTAAATTAGGAAGTATTTCAATTATTTGAAAATCTTTATTTATAGTTTTTTCACAATATTTATAATTTTCATTTACGAGACTATTAGTCAATTGTCTGATGGCTTTTAACTTCTTCAAATAAGTTTCATTATTATCTACAAAATATTGGTTATTGTATTCTATTATGTTGGAATTTTCGATTGAAATTTCTTCGAATTTTTTATTTGGAAGTGATATTATTTTGAATTTGACGGCGGTTTGTGGTGTAACATTAGG
Organism: Poecilobothrus nobilitatus; assembly: GCA_947095535.1. Taxonomy (NCBI): domain Eukaryota; kingdom Metazoa; phylum Arthropoda; class Insecta; order Diptera; family Dolichopodidae; genus Poecilobothrus; species Poecilobothrus nobilitatus. Next base: position 24,867 of record CAMUPU010000028.1, on the reverse strand, counting down.
AATAGATATAACAAAAATTAGTTTATTTTCGAATTTTAGTAAAGAGCTTTTAATTTCCTTAAATTTGAAAACGTCAATATTGTAATCGTCTATTTCGTCGTTTGTGTTCTTGAATTTCGATTCTGTCTTGATCGTCCATTGTACCAAACAGCCACTTCGCCACTCTTCCTCCTAGGTTAATTAATCCACGTTTATGTCTATGTAAATTAATTGTTCTGATATTGTAATCGGTTTTCTTGATTTGAGCTTGTAATTGTTGTATTATTAACCTATCTTCGTTTTCAGAAAAAAACTGTTCTTAGATTTTGTTGTATTTGGTTTAATGCTGATGTTAAGTCGTCAAGGTCAATTATGTGCAGAATTTTTGAGTAATTTAGTATAAGAGGTGTTTCGGTTAGTCTTATCATTCGTTAGGTCTTGTATGGTGATTGTCGCTTTCGAGAGTTGTGCTATTGATATCAATATTAGGAGTTTCAGGAGTTTGAGTGTTGTTTCCATTTTTTCCTACAAAAAATTTAAAAGTTCTTTTGATTCGTGTTGGATGAATATTCTTATTTCTATAGTCTTATAGTTTATTGCCTTCACGTTTGGTGTTTAGTTTAATATATTTGGATTTGTGCTTACACCGCGCTGCGTCGGGGTTTTCAATAAGGATTTCTGAGTTAGTACTTGGTATGAATGTTTGTCTATTTTCATTTAGTTTTTCTATAGTCTTATTCTTATTTCTTTCTAGTCTTTCTTTTATTATGGCTAAATCTGAAACTTTATTTTTTACAAAATCAACTGGTCTTGTTAGCGTTACTGAGTGAATTGAATTGTTATAACTTTCTGCAGCAAATAAGATTTTATCTAATGAGGACAGTTTGGAATTTTGGGCTTCTAGGATTCTTAGGTGTTTATTAATTGTTCCATGAACTATTTCGATTACTGAATTCCCGGTATGAGAGCGAGGTGAAGTGAAATGTACTTCGACGCCTTCTTCTCTCATGAAATTTTTTATATTTATACTATTAAATTCATTATCGAATACGATCTTTCGTGGTTTTCCAAAGATGGAAAATCGATTTTTTAGCGAGTGGATTATGGTGATTGCGTTACGGTCATTTAACCTTTGTATCATTAGGTGTTTTGTAAATTTGTCAACTAAGGTGAGATAGACTTCTTTGTAACAAAAGAAGAGATCTCCGTGCAAAATTTCGTTTGGCATAGAGGGGGTTTCAGTAATTTCGAATTTATATTTATTGGGTTTCCTATCATATTTGGCCATGTTACATGAGTCACAATTATTTATATATTTATGTATTAACTCTTTTAATTTAGGGAAGAAGTAGATATTTATAATTTCGTTGTAGTTCTCAATAATACCCCGGTGGTTTGTTTTCTAGTGGGTTTCTTGAATTACTTTAAGTGCTTCTTCTTCGGTGTCTAGATCGATTGCTTTATTTGAACATTTAATGAATTTAATTTTATTATTATTTGAAAACAAACTAATAAGTCTTTTTTGAAGTATATTATATCGGGAGTATTCTAGTTCTGAGAAAATTCCTGTTGTTCCTTTTTTTATGTATCCCCGTAACACATCGTTTAGATATCCTTCATTATTAAGGTTGCTATCAGATATATAAATTTTCTAAAGGTTTTATATTTAATAGTAAATTGATTTTCTTTTTCTTTCACTAAGTGAATTTGACAGAGATATTTATTGATAATGTTTTCTGATAATGGAAAATGGTCGCCTAGATTTTCGACGCCACTGTGAATTGTTGCCATTTCAGAATCATTTCTTTCTAGGATGTTTATTTCTTTTTCGCGTGGTTTTACGCGAGTGAATTTTTTCATCCTTCTATGGTTTCGGGTTCATTCCATATCGGACTAATAGGAGCTATTTTATGCTTTTTTGTTTGAAAGGGTATTTTCAATTTCTTGTTTAATTTCCATTCTAAAGTGTTAATGTCGCAAGTTTCTTTATTAATCCTACTAAGAAAGTCGGCCACTTTGTTCTCTTTGCCTTTTAAATATTCTATGTTAAAGTCGTATTCGTTTAGTTTGATCTTCCATCGTTTTAATTTAGAATTAGGTTCTTTTAGAGAACTAAGCCAAGCTAGAGGACGATGGTCGGTTTTGATAGTAAATTTAGTTCCGTATAAGTAAGATCTATAATACTTGGTCGCCCAAATAATGGCCAAAAATTCCTTCTCTATAGTGGAATATTTGGTCTCGTGGTCATGCAAAGTTCTGCTTGCGTAAGAGATGGGGTGACCATCTTGTTGCAGGACGGCGCCAATAGCGTTTGAAGCATCTGTTACTAATATAAATTTTTTTTGAAAATCGGGATAACGAAGTATAGGGTGACTAGTTATTAGTTCTTTTAATTTTTAGAATGATTCTGCATATGATGGGTTTTTTAAATTAATTTTATTACCCTTTTTTAAGTATATACGGGGTTGAAAATGCTGTCTTAGCCCTATCTTTTGGATATGAAGCCCTTGGCTAAGTCAAGTATGGAGAAGTACTGTGCTTTGCCGAGTTTGTCGAAGAGAGATTCTATATTGGGGATGGGGAACTTATCGTCAATGGTGATGATGTTAAGATGACGATAATCTATAACGACTCGCCATTTTTGGTTTCCTGTATTTTCTAACTTTCCTCATTCTCGTCAATTTTGGGAAACCTGTAAAGTTTGCTGTATATAGGCTGAGATTCTTTGGTTATTATTTGGTGTTTGACTTGGTTAACACACGTTAATTTATCCCCTTCTTTGTAAAAGAGATCTTGGTTTCTATATATAATTTGTTTTAAAAATTTGAGTTCTTCCGGAACCACCATAGTTATTACTGTAATTTAATTTATTAATTTCTGGTGGTAAGTTTTGGTGAGTTTGTGGTTGTACCTGCGTTCAATAAGGTCACTTAAAAGTGTATATCAAAAACTGTTGAACGTTGTTATAAACCGTTTACTCGCTCAAAACAAAATATTAAAATATTAAAATTAAAATATTAAAATTATTAGTACGATATCAAGGTATTGATATTGTTAATAATTTATTTTAAAGTGTTGTCAAGCTCGGGTTATTTAAATCGTACACTTTTACTTTTGATTTCGATTTTAATTTTGATTAAATTTTAATTTTTGTTCATTTCAATTTTTACTGTAATCTTAAATTACATACTTTAATTTATTTTAATTCAGATTTTGATTTTGGTTAATCTTGGTTTAAATTACAATTTGATTCTATTTTAATTCCGATTTTGATTATAATTTTAAATTAAATTTAAATTTTAACGTTATTCTGGTTTTTTTTTATTGCTTTTTGTTTTGGATTAATTGTTTTCCAACAAAATTACCAATTTTACTATTAATTTCTGTAATATAAGCGGGTTGCAAACGAATTTTCGTGCCGTCGAGTGCCATCTTAGTTCAATTAAACCAGCAATTTTAGCCCTATGTGAAATACAAGTCAGTAATCACAATGGTAACTTTAATGTTACCGGCTACTAACTTATTTCACACTTCGTACCCAAAAGAGGTATCGCTGTCTATATAAAAAAATGACATTGCTTTCAACACACTTCCAAAATATAAATGTTCTAGCCCAACCTTCCACTACATTTGGATAAAAATTCTCGTTGGAAAGCATGTCATACATTTCTGTTTTCTATACAGATCACCCAACTTAAATGAACAAGAAACTGCTATGGAAATTGAAAATCTATCGAACCAGATCAATGAAATTTTTGACGCATCTCCAGAATCTGAAATTGTTCTGGCGGGAGATTTCAACATTCATAACAGGGACTGGCTTAATTTTTCGAGCAACATCTCCCCGAGTCAAAACTCAATTGGGAAACAAGTTGAACTATTCTCCACACTGTTCCACATTTCTCAACTTGTTAAAAATCCTACTAGGATCCCGGACCTTGCTAATCAAGAAGGTCACTTCTTGGATCTGTTTCTCACCTCACACCCTGAAAAATATGTGGTTTCAGTTGGTTGCCCCCTGAGTAATTCCGATCATTGTTTGGTTAAGACAAGTTTCCGGGTAAGCCCAATCCCCAATCAGAGGTCCCCTCCCAAAAAATTAGTTTGGCGCTACAGCCATGCTGACTGGGAGGGTCTTAACAACTTTTTTAGAACTTTTGATTCGTCATTCTGCTTCCGTAATAAGAATGTTAACTTTGCTGCAAATGCGATTAGTGAAACTATTTTACTTGGAATGAGGTTATTCATTCCTCATTCCATGAAATCTGTTAAGAGGAGGTCCAAATCTTAGTTTAATCGCATTTGCAAAGAAGCCATTTTTAGAAAAGAGGAGGCTTTTAATCTGTATCAAAACAATAGATCGGAGGCTCACAGGGCCAACTATAGTGAGAAAGTAATGGAGAAAATTGTGAACCAAAAGCTTCTGAAATACCTGGATGACAAAGGTCTGCTTCATGATCGTCAATACGGGTTCAGAGCCCGTCGTTCAACCGGTGATCTCATGACTTACCTTTGTGAGAAGCTAAGCATCAGCCTTCATCATTCTGCTGAATCTGATGTTGTGGCTCTTGATATTTCTAAGACTTTCGAACGATGCTCTATTGGCAAAATTCAAAGCAATAGGTCTAGGTAGAGTCTTTCTAAAATGGATTGGAGATTTCCTTTCGAAACGTACGATTCGTGTACTGGTCGATGGATATTCATCTGACAAATTCAAAATAAATGCTGGTTTCCCTCAAGGATCAGTTTTATCCCCCACTCTTTTCTTAATATTTATCAATGACCTACTTTAACCTCTTTAACCTCCAATCCGATCCATAGTTTCGCAGACGACAGCACCCTTGTAGCTTCCTATGAATTTCATAGCCGCTGTAACACTAATCACCAGATTAATATAACAGCAAAAAATTTCACTATTAGTGAGCTAAATAACGATTTACCCAAAATTCAAAAATGGGGTGAAGTCAACAGAGTTAATTTCAACACGAAAAAAACCCAATGCTGTCTGATCTCGCGAAAAATTGCCACTACTATTCCCAACCTATTATTCCAGGGAGAGATTTTGCAGCATTCAACAGATTTAAACATGTTGGGTATCGAGTTAAACCAAAAATTGACTTGGTCAAATCACATTTTTGGTATAGCTAAGGATGCAGCTAAATGTTTGGGTTTTTTGTATCGCTGCAAAACTTACTTTTCTGCATCCGATCTTCTCAATATCTATAAAACGTATATTCGGCCGAAAATGGAGTATAATGCACACATTTGGGCTGCAGTCCGTCAAAAAGCGCTGGGTTACCTAGATAATGTGCAAAACAGAGCTATTCGTCTTATCAACGACTCCAGTGTAACTTCAATGCTCACTCTACTCAGTCATCGTCGCACAGTTGGGTCACTAACCTTGTTTTATAGATATCTCGTAGAGATTAACACCTGCTCGAAAGAATTAAAACAGTTAATGCCTCCGCTCAAAGTTTTCCAGCGAGAAACAAGGCGGGCAGCAGAAGCTAATCCCTACCATATAGAGATTTCAAGATGGCGAAATACAGCTTATGGAAATTCGTTTGTCATGCGCACGTCCCGCTTGTGGAACCATATACCATCGCATGTGTTCTCTAAAGTTGGTAATTCTTATGTGTACGATTTACTTAAGTTTAAGAAGAACATCAACATCTTTCTTCAAAATGTCCCTCAAAATTTTCCTACCTATCCCCCATAATCCAAATTTCCCAATTCCAATTTTCCCAATTATCCTTCCCACATCCCTATCCCCAAAACCAAACTGTACATTAGTATTAAAGGTTCCATCCTAAAGTTTGGTTTTAAAAGGGGGTGGTTTTGGTTGGTTAAAGTCCAACACTACCCTGAGGAAGCACGTGCAGTTCCTCTTGGTGACTTTCGAGTTTTCCACCAACCCTCGTAAAAAAAAAAAAAAAAATTTAAATCAGAATTTTTTTGTTTTTCTAATAATTCTATATTGTTAAGTTGTAAAACTTCTAAATTTAACTTCTAAGCGTAAGTGAATTTAGTTATTTTATTGTTGACTTTTAGTTGTCCGTTTAGTAGGTCGATTTGAGCTCCCATGGGTTTTAAAACGTTTAACCCTATGATAGCCTGAAAATTATCATTGTTAAAGTTCAATACTTTCCATGACATTGTAGAGTCTTCGTTAAACTCCTCCAGTACTTTTGTAATTATTTCATTATATAAAATTTGTTTTCAGTCAAAGCTTTTAGTTCTATAGGTTGTGAGAGGTTTTGAAATTTAATTTTTGGAAATATTTTACTACTAATGATAGAGGTGGCGGCACCAGAATCTATTAAGCATTCTATTTTTCAATTGTCATAGTCGCTATGGGTAATTGGGTTAGTGAGGCTTTGATTGAAAATTTGAATGTGAGATGGTGTTTAGGTCTACTTCCATTGGTTCTTCGTTTGTATTGTAGGATTGTCTTGAATTATTGTATATATTATTCCTAAAGTTGCCACTACGATTTTGTGAATAATTGCCACAGACCGTTGTTACCTGAATAATTGTTATATAATTGATTACCTCGGTAGTCATTATTAACATTGTTATTCTGAGGGTAAGGACCGGAATCACGATTGCCTCGGCGATCATAATTCCCATAGTTATTTTGGGAGTAACCGACGGAACTACGATTGTTTCGGCAATCATAAGTCGACTATTATTACCATAATAACCTTGAGGGCGACCGCCATGGCCATGATTACCTCGGTAATTATTGCTATGGTGGTCACTAGTTCTATTGTTATGTGGCTTCTTTTTGTCAGAATAATTAGGGATACCTGTTTGAAGAAGTTCTTGGTAGCCTTGTTCGAGAGTCTCTACATTTTTGCTTCTAAGAAACATACTATCAAAACGAGATATTTTGTTCAAAAAATTTTCTAAAATGCTTTTCTCGTTGTTAGTTGGACTAAATTCTATCGGTTTACTATCATCTAGCTTATACTTAAGATTCAATTTATCTAGGATTTCTGTTAACATATTATAATATTGACTTAAATTTATATACCTCACGTTGTCAGCTTTTTCTTTTAGTGTTAGATAACTTTCTTTAACTCCAAATGGTTTTTTCAGTTATTCCTTCACATCCTCCCAAGAAGTTGATTCGATTCTCCTTATGGCGGCAGCAGCTGGTTCCTGGATTTTGCTGAGAATTATATTCTGGATATAAGTCTTTTTTGAATCATCAGGTGCCATGTTTAGTAGGGCTTCTCCTTCACGAATGAAGCTAGTTAATTCGTATGTGTCGTTCCCTTTAAACGTGGGAATGGATCGCGTTTCTAATATTAAGTCGCGAATTGCAATATTATCGACGGCCATTATTATTTGTTTATATATATTTTTTTCATTTTTTTTATTAT
>CAMUPU010000028.1:0-10000 GCA_947095535.1 Poecilobothrus nobilitatus | reverse complement strand
TTTTAAAACTTTTTATGTTTCATTTGCAAATCAAATTTAAGTTTTAAATCTGATTTTATGTTTCAATTTTAATTTTAAAATTGAAACAGTCATTATATTTTTTATGTTATTTACTTAGTATATAGAAACTAAATTTAAATGAAAACGGCTAACTACCTTAGTATAAATACAAGCGTTCTAAACAATATAAATTCATTCTGAAAAGTACGCTGAAAAGGAAAAGATTTAAATATAAAAGAAAAGATTTATATTTATAGTTTTAATAAAGAATTATATTTTTATTTTTTTAACTATAATAAAATAGTTTACAACTAATTAAAATTAAAAAGTTTGCGTTTGAATTTTTACAAGAAAAAAATCTATTTTTCTACATAGGTGTCAGACGAAACAAAGTTATCTTGATCTACATTTAAATATTCTCTACATAACTAATAACTTATTTTTTACATAAAATATATTAAATTCACATCATCACGCTACGAGTGATGATGGCAGATACTGGCAGATCAACCGTTGCAGTCGTATGGAGGAGTTATCAGGAGAATTAGATATCTATAAAATATAATTTAAAAATAAATCTAGTAACGAGATTATACGACGCCTGTCAAAAGGTTTAAACGACGAAAGCATCACCAAACTATTTACCAGCGAAAGCAACGAAAGGATTAACAACAGCGATAGTGATAGTAACAGGTCTGTAATAAGTGTAAAAGAAAAATCTGAAATGCCTGATACCAACAACAATTTCGTGTTTAAGTATATAGAGGATTCACTCGAGAAATTCAACGGCGAGTCAGGTAAGAATTATGAAATTTGGATGAAATAATTCCTGGAAATGCTGAAGTATGTGAATGAAATGACATACAAAAATACCTTTATGCTAGAAGACTCCTACAAGGTGCGGCAAAATTAGCAGTAGAAACAAGCACTAGTATTGCATCCTTCCACAAACTGAAAACATTATTAGAAACGGAATTTAACAATAAGCCATCCAGAAAGAAATAAGAATGAGGCCTACAGAAAGTCTGCTAGAATATTTTTATGAAATGTAGAACATTGCTAACAAAGATCAAGTGGATGACAAATCCTTGATTGCATACATCATCAATGGTATCAATGACGATGTGTGCAATAAAACAGTGTTATATGAAGCTACAACGCTAAGCGAAATAAAAATTAAGTTTTCAGATGCGCAAATGCGATCAAATCAAGATCAAAAATGCGCAAATGCTAAGCAATAAACAAAAACAAGATTTACGACCATCTCGTGCTGATTTCTCAAGTCAACAAAGATCCAGAAGCAAAAATTGATGCATCTATAAAATTTACCTGGATATACCCAGTAAAATCCGCAGATAGCTGTAATATTTATTTTCGTCTGAGATACTTCAGGCGATGAACGTTGTATGGAGATAGTTAAGGCGATGAAGGGTGCGTTGGATATCCAAAAAAACATCTCCAACAAAATAAAATTAGGAATACCTGAGCTTGAGGAGCTGCTGCACATCATCGCGCATTGCAGATCAAGGTGGAAGAAGGTGAAGGCCGAAGTTGCTGAAGCCGAGGCAACGGCCAAGGTGCTGACCAGCCCGGCCATTACGAACCGCCCGGCTTCTAGTTCACTGGAGTGGGAGGATGATAAACGGCAAAGAGCTGAAGAGCAGATCCCGGCCGAAACCTAGGACACAGGCGGGCACTGGAAGCAGGCCCACCGCAAAAAGAAGCGGAAAAGAATGCAATGGGTGCAGTGCAGTGGAAAAAGAATGCAAAGGAAGACTGGAGGGGTTTTCATAGAGCTTGGTCCTGGGACCAAGGATAGAGAAGCCTTCCGGAAAGCAGTTCAGGGTGTCTTGAGTGATAAGTCTGCGATACGCGGTCATGAGCCTAGATGCTCCCTGGAGATTCGTGGGCTGTTCTGTATTGCTACAGAAGCGGAGGTGGAAGCAGCAATAAACCATTGGTCGGTGTAAGATCAAAATCGGCTGGATTAGCTGCAGAGTCCGAAGAAGAGTCGATCAGGTGTCTTGCTTTTGGCCATATAGCGCGGACGTGCAAAGCTCCAGACAGGAGTCGCCTCTGTCGGAGGTGTGGCGGAGAGGGTCATTCGGCAAAGGACTGCAGCGAAAAGGAGCAATGTGTGCTGAAAGACTGAAGAGGTGACCCACACAGCAGGAACGGGCGATGGTGGTTTGGTGGTGAGCGGCGATTTCAATGCTAAGGATTTGGAATGGGGGTTGGAGTATCCGGATGCTAGAAGTGGACACGTTTTGGAAATGGCGGCAAGAACGGGTTTACTCGTTTTAAAACTCGGCCGCGTGTCTACTTTTAGACGGCCAGGATATTCCGAAACCATTCCAGATGTCTCCATTGCATCAGAGCTTCTCGCCCCCTGTTTTCGGAACTGGCATGTGATCGAGGACTATACGTGCAGTGACCATCAGTATATCGTCTTCGAGTTGCGCGAAGGCCAGTAGCGGTAAGCGGTGCCCGCTGTTCGCTGTCCCTGAACCATGAGTAGGGTTTACGAGGCTAAGTTCGCTCGCTCAGTTTCATGGGAGGTAGTGGCTCTCATGGTAGCTGTCCGAGGGTACACGAGCCGTTGCGAGGAGATCGTCGACTCTACCATGAGGAATGGTGGACTCATGAAATGGCGGAGTAAAGGCGCGAATGTTTAAGGCTTCGGCGCAAGTCGTAGCGCGCTAGAGGCTGTGATGTGATTGTCCCTTGGTCGGCCGATCTCAAGGCCAAGAAGAAGAAGCTTCGCCGGGCCATCAGCGAAAGTAAGGCTCGGGGTCTAGGGAAACTGAGGGAGGATTTCGAGAAAGATCCATGGGGTTTCGGTTAAAAATTGTAACTCAATAGCTTGGTACGAAAGGTGGTGCCACCCCCATGGATGCTGCTTCCACAGAGTGAATAGTAAATGGACTATTCCCTGCGAACCCGGCGCGGATTAGAAGAATTGCGGACTCCCGAGGCGAGAGTGTCTACTGCTCCATGTAGGAGCGTGAATTCGCCATCTGCTCCCTCAAGCCAAGGAGAGCACCCGGGGCGGATGGAATACCAGGGGAAAGGTGGAAGCTAGTGTTACAGGATGGGCCTGAATATGTACAATGAGTGTCTTTCAGCGGGAGTCTTCCCTCCCCGCTGGAAGACAGCGCGCCTTGTGCTGATCGGCAAGGCTAAGGGTGACCCGGGCTTCCATCTTTTAATCGGTTGCTGTGCATGCTGGATATGGCGGGGAAAATCTTGGAGAAGCTGCTGAAGGCGAGGCTGCATTCCGCTATGGAGGGTGCAGGGGGGCTTTTTCCGCGGCAGTACGGCTTCAGGTCCGGTAGGTCAATGGTGGAAGCCATTGCCGAGGTTATGCCATAAAGCGGGCGGAGAGGTACACCCATTTCTCTCGTCGATTGGTCCTCCTGATGACGCTCGATGTGAGGAATACTTTTAACTCTCTCAGATGAGTGGACGTTTTCAGAGCACTGGAGGACGACTTCCGAGTTCCGGCATAACTCTTCCAGGTGATGGATGATTACCGGCCTGACCGGACTCTGATTTACGACAATTCGCAGCGGGTAAGAAGCTTGGTGGTTACTGCAGGGGCGGCGCCGGGGTCTGTCTTCGGACCAGAAATCAGGAATGCTGCCTATGACGGCTTGCTGCATTTGGATATGCCCGCCGAGACAAATCTCTTCGGTTATGCCGACAACTTGGCACTGTTTGTTGAGGCAGGGAGTGCGGAGCTGGCGCAGCTCAAGCTCAACCAAGCCATAGGGCGCATCGGTACATGGATGGCAGAGCTAGAGCTGTCTCTGGCTCTAAGAAAAACGGAGTTCGTGGCCCTCACTAGGAGGAGGATAGCCACTGTCCTTCCGCTACAGGTTGGGGAGGTGACAGTCATGTTGAACCCGGCTCTAAAATACCTCTGAGTGCAAGTGGACTGTAGCCTCAGGTTCTTCGAGCAGCTTCGGGCGACGGTGTATAAGGCGGCTACATCGTCGAGCCGGCTGACGACCAACGTGGGGGACCCAGGGCCGGGAAGAGGTGACCCCTTATGTCATCGGTCCAGTCAGTCTTGCTCTACGGAGCCGAGGTGTGGGAACATGCTCTAGGCAAGGAAATGTACAGGAAGAACCTGGTCCAGGTACAAAAGATGGCAGCCCTAAGGGTGGCGTCTGCCTACAGGACAGTCTCCGAGCGGCTGTGTGTGACTGCTATTACTATTACTATTACTATTACTATTACTATTACTATTACTATTACTATTACTACTATTACTATTACTATTACTATTACTATTACTATTACTATTACTATTACTATTACTATTACTATTACTATTACTATTACTATTACTATTACTATTACTATTACTATTACTATTACTATTACTATTACTATTACTATTACTATTACTATTACTATTACTATTACTATTCTCAGTTTTAGATCAGCTCATGAACTTAAATTTAGCGACGTTTGGGATTTAATTTCTAATGTTTTTCAAAGTAATTCTGAAGGTAGTTATTTATAATGCATTTTTTGTTTCATTTATAATAAACTATTTTTATTTTATGTCTATAGACTTAAGTACAGACACTTTTTGTTTAACAGTTACCCGTGTTAGATTACCCTCTGGTAGAGGTAGAAATAATAAATATTCAAATTATAAAGAGGAATGCTTAAAAGGGAAAGGAATAATAACAATAAAAAACAGCGATAATTTATGTCTACCACGTGCACTTGTTGTTTCAATAGCTAAAATTGAGAAATTTATTGAATATGAAAAAATATAGGAAAACTTCAAACTCTAATAGCTTTAAAATTATTAAAAACATCAGAAATAACAATTCCATCTGAAGGTTACGGAATTCGTGAATTGAATCAATTTCAAAAATGTTTACATAAACACAAAATTGTTGTATATAAATATGGAACAAGGGGTGCAGAAGTAATATTTGAAGGATTTAATAATGGAAAAAAAATTAACTTGCTATACCACAATAATCATTATAATGTAATAACTTCGCTCACAGCTGCTTTTTGCACAGCATTTTATTGTGAAGAATGTCATATTCCGTATTCTAAAAAAAATGAACATAGGTGTTCGAAAAGTTGTCCTTGCTGTCAAAACTCACCTGCTTGTTCAATTAATGTTAAAAATATTTTATGTATACAGCGCAATCGCGCATTTCGTGGTCAAACATGTTTTGAAAGCCATAAGGCTTCCAGTTCAAAAAATAGAAGCATCTGTGAAGAAATTAGAAAATGCAAATCTTGTTTTAAAGTGCATAAAAGTTGTAGGACTGATATATGTGGTGAATATTTTTGTAAAATTTGCGATAATCATGTTCCTGAAAACCATAAATGCTTCATTCAGCAATACAACAAAAGTAAATTTTGAAAACTGCATTTACGTATTTTATGATTTAGAAACAAGACAAGAAGAAATTAACTCTACAAAAATTAAAGAACATGTTCCAACTGAGATGCTTTAAATGTATAAACATTGATTCTCTATACTTCTGTCAAAAATGTAAATTAAGAGAATGAATTTTTAAAACGAAAAATGTGATAGAGGATTTAATGGAATTTATTTTAAAATTAAGAAAGGAATTCAAAAAGATTGTCATAATTGCTCATAATGGGCAGGCGTTTGACCATCAGTTTATTCTGAATTATATACTCAATAAAACTGTACTTGAACCAAAGTTAATTATGCGAGGTACAAAAATTATTGTTATGATAATTGATAATATTAAATTTATTGATTCTATGAACTACTTTTCTATGGCCTTGGCAAAATTACCGAAAGCTTTTAATTTATCGATCAATTTCAAAAAGGGTTATTTTCCACATCTATTTAATAAATTGGAAAATGAAAATTACATTGGCACACTTCCAGCAATTAAATACTATAACTCTAATACATTAATGTGGTAATACATTTTAATGGTATGAACAAAATAGAAACTCAGAATTTAATATGGAGAAAGATATTTTAGAATACTGTAAAAATGATGTTGAAATTCTAACTAAAGCATGTCTGGATTTCAGAAATTTTTTTTTAGAAGAATGTAATGTTAAACTGTTTTTAGAAGCAACAACAATAGCTTCAGCCTGTAATCTTGTATATAGAAGAAACTTTCTCAAATCGAATACTATAGGAATTATACCAAGAAAAGGATATAGGATGGTAGACAATCAGTCAAAAATTGCCATGCAATGGCTTATTCGGGAAAAAGATTTTAGAAAAATTGATTTGAAATGTGCATTTAATGGTAAAGAAAAACAAATCGGAAATGTTAAAGTCGATGGATTTTCCGAAGAGACTAAAGAAATATTTGAATTTTATGGTTGCTATTATCATGGACATTCAAAATGTTTAACAAACCAAAGGGATATACCATTACATGATAACTCTGGCGATACTTTGAATCTACGATATGAAAAATTCAGTGTTGTATATTAGCCGAGAAGGAGAATATGAACCAGAAATAGGTGAATTTATAGCAGACATGACTGATGAATTAGAATGTTATGGTATAGGAAGTTATATTACAGAATTTGTAAGTGGTGGTCGCAAGAACTACGCTTACAAAATTTACTGTATAAAAGATAATACAGAAAAAATTGTTTGTAAAGTTAAAGCATTCTCTCTTAGTTATGAAGCTTCTCTAAAAATTAATTTTAATACCATAAAGGCAGCAGTTTTAAATTCATTGAATAGTGCAGACACATACGTCATTTCAGAAAATATTCGTCGAAATAAAAATCATGATTCATCATGAAATCATGACTTACGATTCCCGAAATAAAAAAATATCAACCAAAATCGGAAAAACGAAAATTTAATGAAGATGGTAGTTCTTTACCGTATGGATATAACAGAAAAAAGCAAATGTTGATAAGTAAATCAAAATAGTATTCATTTAAACTTGAGCATTTTTATTTGTATTGTAAAAATATTTGTTTGTAGATTAATTTAAAATTTTTAAGAATGTAATAAAGATTTAAACAAAAAAAATTCTACATGTAAAAGTAGACATTATTTACATACATATTATACAGTTCTATACTTTCGATTTCTTTTATGATCATTACATTTTTCAAATCTTAATAAATTATTAAATATTATCTTGTTATTACTAGAATATTGTAATTTTTTAAAACCAGAATCATAGAATCATTCAAGTTTTACATTATATTCTTTTTATATCAATTCCTTGCTTTGACTAGATAACTAGTGATTTGTATACTCGTATATTAATTTAACAATAACAAAAACAAGTCCTAAATTTTTTTTTAGTTTAAAACTATAAATTTTTGAATTATTTTTTATTCCATACAAAAACAAAAAAACATAAATGCGTTTTCTCCTTTCTTCTATACATTCTTCTATCCAGAAGAGACCACATTTTTATGTAAGCAAAAACAAATCTATATCTTACTTTAATTTTTTTTCTTTATGCTAACAAAAAAAAAAAACTCGATTACACTTTTTCTTTTCAATTTTAAAGGAGCGCTGTAGATTTCAAAATAAAATAATTTTTTTTGTTTTGTATTTTGATATAAAAAATTTTTTTAACACATTTACATTTGCGTATAAAACAAAAAACAAAAAAAAGTTTCAATTCTTATTCTTTTAAAACTAGAATGTTAAAAAATTTATTTAAGTCTTACTTTTTATACCCTGCACCTAAAGTATAGGGTATATTAACTTTGGTATGGTGTTTGTAACCACCAAAAGGAAGCGAGTTAGGTATAGACATGTATATATATTCTGAATCAGGATCACCGCCGGAGTCGATTTAGCGATGTCCGTCCGTCCGTCCGTACGCACGATAACTCAAAAAATAATGATGCTATCTTGATGAAATTTATATAGTAGGTTACTAATTACGAAAGAAAGGCTAAGTTCGAATCTGGACGAAATCCGTCCATGGGTTCGGATTCTGGAAGCTTCCGAATGATTCCGGCTTTTGGAGATAATCTCTGCAAACGAGATTATCTCCAAAAGCAACAAAGATAGAACCTTCAAATTTTGTACAATGATGTTTCTTCCCGTTCGATTTATGTCTCTGAAATTTAAGAGGATTTGGTCCATGGGTTTGGGTTTTGGAAGCTTCCGAACGAGCACCAGAGCAAATGAGATTATTTCCAAAACCAACAAAGATAGAACCTTTAAATTTTGTACAGTGATGTTCCTTCCCGTTCGATTTATGTCTCTGAAATTTAAGAGGATTTGGTCCGTGGGTTTTGGATTTGGAAGCTTCCGAACGAGCCCCAGAGCAAATGAGATTATCTCCAAAACCAATAAAGATATAACCTTTACTTTTGGCAGAATGGTGTTCTTTCATGTATGATTTAGGCCTCTGAAATTTAGGAGAATTTGGTCCATGGGTTTGGATTTGGAAGCTTCCGAACGAGCACCAGAGCAAATGAGATTATCTCCAAAACCAACAAAGATATAACCTTTAAATTTGGCAGGGTGGTGTTCTTTCATGTTTTATTTAAGTCTCTGAAATGTGAGAAGATTTGGTCCATGGGTTCGGGTTTTGGAAACTTCCGAACGAGCCCCAGAGCAAACGAGATTATCTCCAAAACCAATAAAGATAGAACCTTTAAATTTTTTATAATGATGTTTCTTCCAGTTTGATTTATGTCTCTAAAATTTAAGAGGATGTGGTCCATGGGTTTGGATTTTGGAAGCTTCCCAACGAGCCCCAGAGCAAATGAGATTATCTCCAAAAACAACAAATATATATAACCTTTAAATTTGGCCGAATGGTGTTTTTTCATGTTTGATTTAAGTCTCTGAAATTTGAGAGGATTTGGCCATGGGTTTAAATTTGAAAGTATTTGAACCGTGGATTCGAATTTTGGAAGCTTCCGAACGAGCCGCAGAGCAAATGAGATTATATCCAATACGAACAAAGGTAGAACCTTTGAATTTGGTACAATGGTGTTCTTTCGTGTTTGATTTATGTCTCTGAAATTTAAGAGGATTTGGTCCATGGGTTTGGTTTTGGAAGCTTCCGAACGAGCACCAGAGCAAACGAGATTATCTCTAAAACCAATAAAGATAGAACCTTTAAATTTTTTATAATGATGTTTCTTCCAGTTTGATTTATGTCTCTAAAATTTAAGAGGATGTGGTCCATGGGTTTGGATTTTGGAAGCTTCCGAACGAGTCCCAGAGCAAATGAGATTATCTCCAAAAACAACAAATATATAACCTTTACTTTTGGCATAATGGTGTTCTTTCATGTATGATTTAGGCCTCTGAAATTTGAGAGGATTTGATCCTTGGGTTCGGATTTTGAAAGCTTCCGAACGAGCCTCAGAGCAAATGATATTATCTCCAAATGCAACAAAGATATAACCTTTAAATTAGGCAGAATGGTGTTCCTTCATGTTTGATTTATGTTTCTGAAATTTGTGAGGATTTGGTCCATGGGTTCAAATCTTGGAAGCTTCCGGACGAGCCCCAGAGCAAACGAGTATATCTCCACAACCAACAAAGATAGAACTTTTATTTTTAGTACAAAGGTGTTCTGTTATGTTTCCTTTTCTGTAAAATTGGAAACTGACATTTGAAAGAATTTGAACCATGGGTTCGTATTTTGGAAACTTCCGGACGAGCACAAGAGCAACGAGCATATCTCCAAAACCAACAAAAGTAGAACCTTTAAATTTAATAGAATGGTGTTCTGGCAAGTTTTCTTTATGTTCCTGAGATGGATTCGATGAATTGGAGTGGCAATTCGGGTAGCTGACACAAACATCCCAAGGACTACCAATCTCCGAAAATAATTAAGATAGAAACTTAAAATTTTATACAAGGGTGTCAAGCATATCCCAAGCGGATGCCTCTTTTACGTTCTTGAAATTCGAGTTGAATAAGACAGAAAAGGGAAGAAGTTCAAGCAGCTGCCAAAAACACTTATGGATTGTTAATTTAATTCGAATTATTCAGGTGTAGGGTATTAATAAGTCGGTT
>CAMUPU010000027.1:7500-32500 GCA_947095535.1 Poecilobothrus nobilitatus | reverse complement strand
CACCTTAACGGGTGGGGCTACAGAAAAATTAATATTGTCATAAAATTAATATTTTTATAATATCTATCAGCAGTTAAAATTTCATGGCTCTATTTCAAAAAAATGTGGAGATCTAAAAATTAGTTGTTCAGGACCTACTCGAAGTTTGGGTCAGAACTCAACCAAAAAAAATAGGGAACCTACAAATTGCTCCCAGAATATTTTGTGTGAATTACAAGATTATACCTTTCTTAGTTTTTGAGTTAGTGTGCCGACGGACGGACGGACGGACGGACGGACGGACATAGCTTAATCAACCCAGAATTTGATTCTGATCCGATCCATACCTTTGAAGGTATATCTAGCTCGCTTATTTCGAGGTGTTACAAACGGAGGAGTAATTTTATTATACCCGATACTTATCGTACGGGTATAAAAATTAATAAGGTGAAGATATAAAAAGTTTTTAAAGTTTATTATTATTAAAGTTTAAACTTTAATATTTACTTGAAAAAAAAGTTTGATTTGAATAGGTACATAAAGAAATGTATACAAAATAATTTTAAAAGAAATATTTTGTTATAATAAATATATTATTTATAAAATAAATAATAAAAGTTTTGAGTTATAGGGTTGAAATATAATGAAATATTATGAACTTTGAGAAGTTTTATAGTTAAATTAAAGGTTATAAATAATCAGATAAATTCGAATTTTATCTAAACTTTTACTGTAAATTTATATATTTTTATATTTAACAAACGTTTTTTATTTGTCTCTGGTTTTATTTAAAGTTTTCAACAGCTTAAAAACTTCGCTAAGCTAAAAATGATTGAACACACTTAAAATTCAATTTTCTTTTTGTAATAATAAAAAAACAAGTTTGTTCCTGCTGGTTTAAATAATATATTTTTTATACCCGTACGATAGGATCGAGTATAATAAAATTACTCCTCCGTTTGTAACAGCTCGAAATAAGCGAGATAGATATACCTTCAAAGGTATGGATCGGATCAGAAAAAAATTCTAAGACGTTTGAGCCATGTCCGTCCGTCCGTCAGCCCGCTAACTCAAAAACTAAGAAAGCGAGAATCTTGAAATTTACACAAAATATTCTGCGAGTAATTTGTAAGTGCCCTATTTTTTTTGTCAACTCTTAGATACCCGTACGAACCGTTAGTATGTTCACAGCTTGTCACTCTGCTTACAATATTATTTTTTTAATATTTTAGTATTTAGGTGAATTTTATAATTTCTAGTACTATGGGTTGTACATATATTCAACTTAAACAGTTTAGAAGATAGAAGGGTTAAAGGATTTTGCAAAATTTTAGTTTCGCATAACGGTAAATTAAGACACCGTATGCCACAAATATATATTTATTGTATATATACTTTTAAAGCTAATAAAAGTAGTAATCGTTTGGCGTTTTCAAAATGACGATATACCTTATACAACTTGTGCTATAACAATTTAAATATAGAGCTTTTTTAAACCTTTGGAGAGCTGTAGCTCCGTAACGGGTGGGGCTACAAAAAAAAGTTTTAAAAATTAAATTAATATTTTTGTGAGATCTATCAGCAGTTAAAATTTCATAGCTCTATTTCAAAAAAAATGTGGGGATCTAAAAGTTAGGTGTTCGAGAGCTACCCTAAGTTTTGGTCCACACTCAACCAAAAAAAATATGCAACCTACAAATTACTCCCAGAATATTTTATGTAAATTTCAAGATTCTAGCTTTCTTAGTTTTTGAGTTAGCGTGCTGACGGACGGACATGGCTCAAACGTCTTAGAAATTTAGAATACAAACGGAGGAGTAATTTTATTATAACCGATCCTATCGTACGGGTATAATAATATTGTAAGCAGAGTGACAGGCTGTGAACATACTAACGATTCGTACTGGTATCTAAGAGTTGACAAAGGCAACTGTATTCTTCCTCGTTTTTATTCATCTTTAAATTATATTTTTTTATTAAAACTAAGCTAACAAATGATTGATTTTTTTTTTTGTACAATTATTGCTCAATGGCATAATGCCCCCAAGCATATGTGTTTATTTTATCTGCGATTACATATCTTTAATTAACTTATGAACTTAAAGCTACTTAATTTAAATTCTTTGTATAAATTGTATGTAAATGTGATCTAAATATTTTCATTTCTCTTAAACAAACTTCTTTTTTCAACAAACAATTTTTATAGTTATCTAACGTTAAACTATTGACAATATATTTTTTTTTCCTTTTGCTTTTTTAACAGTTTTATTTTCATGTGTTTGAAGAAAATACATTTCAGATTTTAATCCTATAAATTCAGAAAAATCTCATCTTTCATAAAATTCAAAAAATTCATATTTAAAAAGACCAAGAACTTTTTCATTCAATAGAGGGAAATTAAATAAATTGTCAGATGGATAATCGGATGTATCAAAACGTTGTGGTATAAGACTGTATATGTCAGCGTAAAAATCATTTGTCTGTATAGTGTAAATAGGACTGTCAGTGCCTCTGTAATTTGAAAAACTTTACTGCCATATTTAGGTTTAATGTAATCATAATGAAAATCAGACATAAGTATTTTAGATTGTTCTAGTACTGTAAATCTTAAATATATAGGTTTGTCATAATATACATTTGTATGATTAAGCTGAACGGCTATCAAGTTTTCAGTGAATCTTGAGTGGCTATGATAATTTGGTTTTGCTATTAATGGTCGTGCACCTAAATGTCTTCCTTTACTTTCCCAAGAGGTAGCTATTTTAACATTTTTTTTTTATCTACATTTTCCATGGTTTTACCGAAAACGGCATTATTCATTAATTTAAAATAATCTTTTTCGAAAGCATTTTTAGCAGCTGACCTATGTGAGTTATTTAAATCAATATATTTTTTTAACCAATTGCTTTGTTCAAATCTAACACTCTATAAATTTTCTTAAGAATTAAACCGTTTCGAAGACACTGTTTTAAATTTCGATAATGTATTATGTTTTTGCGTTTGTTTGTTAAGTCAACTAAGAGTTTGGGAATTTTACCTGTTGGTGGAACTTTGTTTCCAGCACAAAAAGCAAAATTATTGTGCAAATCATGTAAATGTTGCGGGTAATCTTAATCCACTTCCAAAACGTAACCAGTTTCCGAATCATCGGCAACTGAAAGCATATCAATATTTTCAGTAACGTCAACCCACTGAAAATCTTTATGTGGTAAATATTGGATCATTGTCCATCCATATAAATTGTTAGCGTCTTCATATACTATGTATTTGGAAGGTTCGTTTCTTTTATAAGATTCTTCCATGAATTTATTATTTGCTACTGAATGTCTAAGTGAGCACTGACTAATTCCACCACTTATGCCTTTTTTAAAGAAATTATACGTATCAATATCAGTTAATCATTGTAATTTCATATCCGTGTATTTAAACATAACTGCCTATGACAAACCTGAGGTGGTATAAAAATTTGCAAGACCTAAAGAATAGATTTTGTAGCATATTTTTCGAAAGTTTTCAAAACTTATCACTCAAAATAAGCACATCTGTTTAAGGTAAGGTTTTAAATAGCCGTATAAGTTTTGACAATCAATCGTATTCCATACATTAACTGTATGAATGTAGTCTTCATCGGAACATGATGTGTTTGTCATTTGATTGGTAAAAGCTTCTTGTGAAGGTAAACTTCTTTCGTCAAGTAGTTCAATGGAATTTAAATACTCATAGAGAAAAACTCCCTTTCGAGTCATAAGTTTAATTTTTTCATTATTATTGAATTCTTTTTTTATATGAAACAATTAATCGTTTTTATTTAAATTTTTACATAAAGCATCAAGGCTAGAAGCCATAAATCTAAAGCTATCGAGAAAACGTAAACAAAATGATTTTTATCTATTGTAATTTTTTTAGATAATGAAATATAACGTTCTTTATTCAAAGGAATGACATAATATGTCCATTCACTTCGTTTAGTTTTTTAAATAAAAGATAGCAATCATAGTCGGAAAAATTGTGAAAAAATATAGGAAAAAAATTTGGCCACCTATATAATAAATTACATTTAGAATGAGCGGGTCCTCTATAATTATTAATTTGTAAAGTGACAATGGTCTCTTATTCTATCATTACAATTTTTCTGAATTAATTGTTGAAGCTGCTTATCAAGTGTTAACAGATTCATTGGCTTTGGCATCATAAAAATAATTTATATAAATCATTACATGTTTTTGTTAACAATATGACAAACTCCTTAGCACAGTTAGCTCCAACAAACTCTTTGTAACAGCTTTGACTATCGTCAAAAGAACATTTAATGTAGTAAGCGAAAGCTACTGGAACATGTTGATGAATATTTGTTGTTGAAGACATCACTGGATTAGAACTGCATGTTGCAATAGGTTGTAAAATACTCGCAGCATCGGCATAAATAACAAAAGGTGTTTCTTTGTTGTTGATAATTTTTAAACTCGAAAACTCGAAAAAATAAGAGTAATACTAAACATTCGAGTTTGAAAAGATTTGATTGATATATTTTCTAACTCTTCTTCTGTTGGCTTTATATACTCGCCAAAAATCTCAAGATTTACTTTTATAGCGTTGTGCTTTTTTAATGATTGCATCAATAATTCAATTATATCGGTCTGAGCCTTTTCCAGAAAATTTGATGAGTTTAGTATGCTTTCATCATCATTATCTCTAATAAACGTTTGTATTCTATTTTGAAAACATTCATCAATATGTCTAACATTAGATCTAATTACTTCTGCCGCATTACTTTTATGCTTGTTTGTTCGGATGTGATAGTTCCACAAAGTGGTTGTTACGTTTGATTTGCACTTACTGCAAAATTTTACATTTTCCAAATTTTTTTGATGTCTCTTTTTATGTTTTAATAAACTATCATTTCTATTAAATGATTTTTTACATATTTCACAATTATGTTTTAATTGTGTTTCACATTTATGTCTTTTTAAATTGTTAGATCTTGTGAACACTTTTTCACATTTATCACATTCCAATTTAATTCTTTTGTTTTCTGAAATCATTTTTTTTTTTTTTGTTAGTGTCGTTTTCTTATATTAAAACAATATTAATTTAGTCTATAAATGATTTTAACTTAGTCTTAAATTTAGTGATTTAACACGTAAACTCAAGAAGTCAATTGTATATAATATATACAAATTTTTCTAATTCTATATAGATAAACCGAAACTAACTTGATTGCATAATTTGAATGTATATATAACATATCAGAACATAAAATGAATATTGAGTGTTTCTAATGAATTACTACAATGTTGCATATTAATCAAATTATTACAAAATTGAAACTATATACTAACAAAATCATGATGTGGGAAACTGCTTGCACTTTTCATAATAGATGTCGAAGTATTTAAGATATACACAAAATTTTTTGTATTATTTTATCATAACACTATATAAAAAAGTGAAAGGAATATTTAATTTTCAATAACAAAAATGAAAAAAAATATAAACATTTAAAACCTATAAAATTAAAAAAAAAAAAAATGTATATCTAATTTCCATATGTATTTACAAAATTAATTTGTGTAAATAATTGGTCTAATCCGGAGGACCGATTCTGTCAAAGGACTTCTGGAGGACCGGTTCTGGTAACGAACTTCCGGAAGACTGGCTCTAACAACGTTCCCGGGTCTTGGGATCTTGCGCCCGAGTGCCCGAGTGCCTGAGCGCTCAGAGGCGCTAAGGGCCCAGGACTGGGAAGGGCGTCATCGTCATCTCCGTGTAATTTATAGAGTGTTAGATTTGAACAATTCAATTGGTTAAAAAAATATATTGATTTAAATAACTCACATAGGTCAGTTGCTAAAAATGCTTTTGAAAAAGATTATTTTAAATTAATGAATAATGCCGTTTTCGGTAAAATCATGGAAAATGTAGATAAAAGCAAAAATGTTAAAATAGCTACCTCTTGGGAAAGTCAAGGAAGACATTTAGGTGCACGACCATTAATAGCAAAACCAAATTATCATAGCCACTCTAAATTCACTGAAAACTTGATAGCCGTTCAGCTTAGTCATACAAATGTATATTATGACAAACCTATATATTTAGGATTTACAGCACTACAACAATCTAAAATACTTATGTATGATTTTCATTATGATTACATTAAACCACAGACTAAATAAACTATACAGACGATCAGTTTCATATACAAAATTTTAGTTTTTTTTTGGAGCCAGACTAAGCAGTTTATGGAGCTAGACTAAGTATTTTACAATATTTAAATTATAAAAATAGAAAATACAAAAGAATATTCTATAAATTTTTATTTTTGCTATTTCAATATCTAAAATACTTAGTCTGGCTCCAAAAAAATGTTCCTGCTGGCTCCTAAAAAAGACTTCAAATTTTTATATGAAACCGTTCGTCTGTATAATATATTTAGTCTGTGATTAAACCTAAATATGGCAGTAAAGTTTTTTTAAATTACACAGGCACTGACAGTTTTATTTACATTATATAGACAAATGATTTTTACGCTGACATATACAGTGATATACCGCAACGTTTTGATACATCCGATTATCCATCTGACAATTTATTTAATTTCCCTCTATTGAATAAAAAAGTTCTTGGTCTTTTTAAATATGAATTTTTTGAATTTTATGAAAGATGAGATTTTTCTAAATTTATAGGATTAAAATCTGAAATGTATTTTCTTCAAACACATGAAAATAAAACTGTTAAAAAAGCAAAAGGGAAAAAAATATATATTGTCAATAGTTTAACGTTAGATAACTATAAAAATTGTTTGTTGAAAAATGAAGTTTGTTTAAGAGAAATGAAAATATTTATATCACAATTACATACAATTTATACACAGAATTTAAATAAAGTAGCTTTAAGTTCATTAGGTAATTAAAGATGCAATCGCAGATAAAATAAACACATATGCTTGGGGGCATTATGCCATTGAGCAATAAGTGTACAAAAAAAAAAAAAATCATTTGTTAGCTTAGTTTTAATAAAAAAATATAATTTAAAGATGAATAAAAAAAATATATTATTTAAACCAACAGAAACAAACTTGTTTTTTTATTATTACAAAAAAAAAATCGAGTTTTAAGTGTGTTCAATCATTTTGCTTAGCGAAGTTTTTAAGCTGTTGAAAACTTTAAATAAAACCAGAGACAAATAAAAAACGTTTATTAAATATAAAAATATAATTGACAGTAAAAGTTTAGATAAAATTCGAATTTATCTGATTATTTATAACTTTTAATTTAACTTTAATAAAACTTCTCAAAGTTCATAATATTTCATTATATTTCAACCGTTTAACTCAAAACTTTTATTACTTACTTATTTTATAAATAATATATTTATTATAACAAAATATTTCATTTAAAATTATTTTGTATACATTTCTTTATGTACCTATTCAAATCAAACTTTTTTTTAAGTAAATATTAAAGTTTAAACTTTAATAATAATAAACTTTAAAAACTTTTCATATCTTCACCTTACGAATTTTTTGCATAAGGTTAGGAGGACTTAAATTGTTATAATAGAATATAAATTTGACTTTTGGTAAATATGTTTAACCTTTGTTAATAATAATTTTGTATGTAAACGAAACTTTGAAATTTTTAAACCAAACTTTAAACACTTTTCATAATTTTATCCTAATTTAAAATATTCAGCACCACAGCTTTTTAAATTTAAAATATCAAAGACACAAATCTTTTTACTCATTTTGCGTACTTTTTGGACGAGTGTATGCAAAGATTAAAAAATCCTCCTGCACCAGAACCGGCATACCCACACTACTAAAAACCATTAATTAATTGTTATAATGTTGAAAAAAAATGTGAAGAAAAAGAAAAACAAAAACACGAAATCAAAAATATCTTTTTTTTTTTTTAACTTTTATTTATTATTTAACCCTTATGTCACACCCTTGGTACAAATGTAACAATTTTAAGTTTAAACAGCTATATCTCCCACACTTTTTGAAGTGCAAATCTGTACCTTCGTGACATCTTCTATTAGAGTGTTATGAATCAAAGACATACTAAAAATATATATAGTTTGGTGGAGACAATTAGGATTTGAGGGACTTAAATTATGTCAACTTCGTTGCTTTGCTTGCTAAATATTGCTTTGATTGCAATTCTTCTCAAAATTAAAAATTTTTTTATTTATTTTTTCTTTTATTTTGTATTCTTTTTATTTTTTTTCTTATTTAAATTAAATTATGAAATATTTTGTTAAAGTTAATGTATGATTAAGGTTGTAAAAAAACGAAAACATTTTATTTTTTACATATTATTTCTTATACAAAATGTATGAAAAACGTTATTGGTTAACCGTTAAAGGCGGTTCAACAAGGGTTTGACATAAGGGTTAAAGATCTTACATTATTACCCCAAAAAATTTATAAAATAGATATTTTGGCATTTATATAATATTAACATGTAAAAATATTTAGTATTTTTGTTTGCTAATTTTTGTTTTCAGATTTTCATTTTATATTATTCTTAATTTACAATTATTGATCAAAAAAATATTGAAAAAACCATTATAGTATCTTATCCTTATTTTAACTTAAAACTTAATCTATTAACCCTAAAAAAAAAAACGAACCTACCCTAATATGTATATTATTATACTATATTCTACCTAACCACCAAACATTTTTATACCCGTACCATAGGATCGGGTATAATAAAATTACTCCTCCGTTTGTAACACCTCGAAATAAGCGAGCTAGATATACCTTCAAAGGTATGTATCGGATCAGAAAAAAATTTTAACACTTTTGAGCCATGTCCGTCCGTCCGTCAGCACGCTAACTCAAAAACTAAGAAAGCTAGAATCTTGAAATTTACACAAAATATTCTGGGAATAATTTGTAGGTTGCATATTTTTTTTGGTTGAGTTTGGAGCAAAACTTGGGTAATTCTCGAGCACCTAACTTTTAGATCCCCACATTTTTTTTGAAATAGAGCTATGAAATTTTAACTGCTGATAGCTCTCACAAAAATATTAATTTTATTTTTAATAACTTTTTTTTGTAGCCCCACCCGTTACGGAGCTACAGCTCCCCAAAGGTTGAAAAAAGCTCTATATTTAAATTGTTATAGCACAAGTTGTAGAAGGTGTATCTTCATTTTGAAAACGCCAAACGATTACTACTTTTATTAGCTTTAAAAGTATATATACAATAAATATATATTTGTGGCATACGGTGTCTTAATTTACCGTTATGCGAAACTAAAATTTTGCAAAATCCTTTAACCCTTCTATCTTTTAAACGGTTTAAGTTGGAAACTTGAAATTTTGACAGAAGTTAGATCTTTGAAAATAAGTATGAGTCATTTCAGAATTTTTTTTGTATCACGCCCCGTTTAGGAGCTGTGAGGGGTCAAAAACTGAAAATTTCCTATTTTTAAACACCTGTTAAAATTTTTTTGAAGTAATACACAAAAATTAAAGCTTCAGCATTATACTCTTATTTCTGTTAACAACTTTTTTTAATAAAAGAGGGTTACTTTATAATTGACGAAAGTGTTACTTGATTTTTTCAAATTTTCTAACAAATTTCTTTAACGATTTTTTTGCATTTTGTTTTACTCGATAATTTGAAATTGTTGAGGATATAATGCGTAGTACAAAAAAATGTAAAGAAATAAACAACATAACGGTTGCTTGAAGAATTTTTATTTATATGATATTGTTATACATACATACTTATATAATATCATGTTTATTTACATATCGTATATGTCACTGATGAGTGAATGATAAGAGTATAGATGTATATTATATAGCGCCGTATTTACATACATATATGTATTTTATTGTACTTATAAGAAACTATTCTGTCAATGGAATATTTAAATATAATATAATATACTATTTAAAATTATATTTATTATTTTGTACAAAGTACATTGAAAAAGTTTTGGATTGATAATCGTTATGTGGAAGGTTAGAATCTGCTTTTGAAGAATGTACATATAAACATAAAGTTTGAATATATGTACAGCCCATAGTTTTAGAAATTACAAAATTCACCCAAATTATTTTAAAATACATAAATATTTAAAAAATAATATTGTAAGCTGAGTGACAGGCTATGAACAAACTAACGGTTCGTACGGGTATCTAAGAGTTGACAAAGGCAACTGTATTTTTCCTCGTTTTTATCTAAAGTATCCTTGTAAGGAATGTGAGTGTCAAATCTCAGGTCTTGGGGTTTATGTTGTTAGGATAATACTAATTTTTTTTGCATGTAGCCCGTCTATTATAATGAAATAATAGGGGGACGTTGTGATCTTCCAAACACCCTTCTTTATCCAAATAAATAAAATGTTCGGGTGCAATGTAACCCGTTATTAATGTTTTCTTTATGTACCTCGTTGTGGTAATATATGTGGGATATTAAACTATTTTCAGGAGTTTTCAATGCTCTGGCAATGCTCTGTCAGAAATTAGAAAGAAAAATTTTTTTTTGACAGTCTATCGTGTCGAAATGTGTTAATGTATCACAAGAAAATTTATTGAATGAGTTTGTCTGCCAAAATGCAATACTTATGCAAATTTTCAATTGGTCAAATCGTTTAAGCACAACAACAAAAAATGAGAATTTCATGGCCTGAAGCCTGATGGGTTAATGTATCGTAACCAAATCAACTCAAAAAGCGTTTGTTATAAAGATCTACATTTTTGTAAATTTTCAACTCAATTGGTAAAACCGTTCAAGTGCGACAACGAAGAAATTAAAAAGTTTTATTGAGCCCTGGTGCCGAAACGGGTTAATGGATCGTAACCAAATCAACTCAGTGAGTTCCTGTGGTAAAGAGCTACACTTTTGTACATTTTCAATTCAATTGGGAAAACCGTTTAAATGCGACAACAAAGAAATTGAAAAACTTTATTGAGCCCTGGTGTCGAAACGGGTTGATGGATCGTAACCAAATCAACTCAGTAAGCTCCTGTTGTAAAGAGCTACACTTTGATAAATTTTTAACTCAATTGATCAAACAGTTTAAGTGCGACAACTAAGTAAATTACAAAATTTCACTAACCCCTGATGCCGAAACGGGTTAATGGATCATAACCAAATCAACTCAGTGAGCTCCTGTGGTAAAGAGCTACAATATTGTAAATTTTTAACTCACTTGGTTAAACCGATTAAGCAGGACAATAGAAAAATTTAATGAACTTCGTTCGGCTCTCCTGCCCAAACGGATTAATGGAACTTTACAAAAAATTTGTCACTGGCTTTTTTTCGAACCAACCACCATACAAAATTGGACATAAATCGGAAATCAAAATTTTTTTGGAAACCTACCAGGCCGAATCCAGGTAACATATTGTACCCAAATTCTTCGGCACCCGTCCAAAGCTAAAAAGAACATTTGTACAAATTTGCAACTCAATCGATCAAACGCTTTAGGCAGGACAACGAAAAAACGAAAAAGCTTTAAATGGCTCTCGGGCCGCAATGGGTTAAGGAACCAAAACACCATATATCCTATAACACATTCCGGGGTCGTAGAAATGTTCCTGCAAAATTTGGTTGCAATCGGACTGGTGGTTTTTACGTGAAAAAGGCACAAAAAAACAAACAAACAAACAAACATAATTTCTGCTTTATATATTAGACTAGCAGAGTACCCGGCGTTGCCCGGAATATTTTATTGGCTTTATGAAATAAAAATTATTAACTTTTCTTTCTGCGTTAATATAATTTAATTAATATAGTTAACTTATTACTATGCATTTACAGATGCTGGTAGTTTATATTCTATTTTTTATTAGATTTAGTTAAATTGAATAAACAGAGCCAAGAATTAGAGACTATTCTTCTACAAAAATTTTTAAAGGAATCAATAATCTATTGAGTACACAATTACGGCGAAGTGAATTTCCACAATATATTCTTGAATACCGAGACATAAAATCGCATTTCAATTATGACCATAATGTAGTACATTTTTTTTCGTAAGTAATGTTACTTCATGTTTTTGTGAATTATCCTTTTAAGCACATTTTGAAAAATTTGCTATTAGGTTCGCTCTGTCCCTCCGTCTGTTTACAAAACTTATACATTCGTTAATATTCGTTAATACCGAAACATAAAATCGTATTTAAATTATATAAGACCATAATGTAATCAATTTTTTTTTTGTAAGTAATGTCACTTCATGTTTTGGTGAATTATCCTTTTAAGCACATTTTGAAAAATTTGTTATTATGTTCGCTCTGCCCCTCCGTCTGTTCAAACTTATATACTGTTTAATAAAGAGCAATGAAGTATTAACTTTGCATAGGTCTCTTAAAAGAGTAATGTTGTAGAACAACTTTTTTATGTACCCTCACCGTTGGAGATCCTATAGCACCGATTTCTGAATGATGGCATGATGATTGTCTAATGTAGGAGATTGTTTCTGTTTTTTAAAAACGGCCGAAAATGTTATGTTGTGAAGACTTAAACACAGTATTCTTAAGATACTTAATAAGGTTACTTTAATTACTGTTCTATATTAGAAATTTGCATTGAAAGGTTTTTATGGAATATTAGAAACATATAGATAAAAGTAAAGAGTGTTGGAAATATCTTTTTAATAATAATAACAATACACAAAATTGGGCAAAATGTTATTAATAAGTGCTCGTGCGGAAATGGGTTAACAAACGTTAACAAACATTTTATCACAGGCTTAATTTAGAACCATAAATTCATCCTGCCAAATTAGACAGAAATTAGAAACAAAAATTTACAGTCTATCGTGTCGAAATGTGTTAATGTATCACAACAAAATTTATTGAATGAGTTTGTGTGCCAAAGTGCAATACTTGTGCAAATTTTCAATTGGTCAAATCGTTTAAGTACAACAACAAAGAATGAGAATTTCATGGCCTGAAGTCTGATGGGGTAATGTATCGTAACCAAATCAACTCAGAAAGCTTTTGTTATAAAGACCTACACTTTTGTAAATTTTCAACTCAATTGGTAAAACCGTTCAAGTGCGACAGCAAAGAAATTAAAAAATGTTATTGAGTCCTGGTGCCGAAACGGGTTAATGGATCATAACCAAATCAACTCAGTGAGCTCCTGTGGTAAAGAGCTACACTTTTGTAAATTTTCAATTCAATTGTCAAAACCGTTTAAGCGCGACAACAAAGAAATAGAAAAACTTCATTGAGTCCTGGTGCCGAAACGGGTTAATGGATCGTAACCAAATAAACTCAGTGAGCTCCTGTGGTAAAGAGCTACACTATTGTAAATTTTCAACTCAATCGGTCAAACCGTTTAAGCAGGACAACAGAATATTTAATGAACTTCGTTCGGCTCTCCTGCCCAAACGGGTTAACGGAACTCCATAAAAATTTGTCACAGGCTTTTTTTCGAACCATAAAACCACCATACAAAATTGGACATAATTTTTCAGGGCCGAAATTTCAAATTCAAAATTCAAATTTCAAATTGCAAATTTCAAAAGGGCCGAATCCGGGTAACATATTGAATCCAAATTTCTTCGGTACCTGTCCAATGATAAGAAGAATATGTGTCCAAATTTTCAACTCAATCGATCGAACCGTTTAGGCAGGACAACGAAAAAACGAAACGGCTTTAAATGGCTCTCGGGCCGCAATGGGTTAATGAACCGAAACGCGATACAGCCTATAACACTTTCCGGGGTCGTAGGAACGTTCCTGCAAAATTTGGTTGCAATCGGACTCTTGGTTTTTACGTGAAAAGGGCACAAACAAACAAACAAACAAACAGAATTTCTTCCTTATTTATTAGAAGATTGTCAATTCGTGTCATTTTTGATTCTTTATATAAGTATTTATTTGAATAAAAATGTTTTTAATTAGTCTCAGGCTTACAGTATTTATTAATGCGTGTTCTTATGCACTTTCTTTCGAATTTGCGAAGTTTTTCCATTGAACTGGTACTAATATTGTACCAGATTGGAGATGCATACGTGATAATTGGTCTTATGAGTGTTTTATAACATATGATCTTGACTTTATGAGTTATTGTTTGATTATAAAATAAATTTTTGCAGGCCATGAATGCTTTGCTTGCTTTATCTAATGCATTATTTATGTGTTCGGTATAATTTAGGGTTTGGTGTAAGTGAACTCTTAAATATTTAACCATTTTTTTGTTTTTTAGCATTACATTATTGTGTTGTTTGATAAAGTAATTCTTCCAATTTTTTCTCATGTTTGTGTTAAGCTTATTTTCTGTATTACGAAAAAGAATTGTTTCGCATTTGTTGTAATTTATTTTTAGTAACCATATTTTACAGTAGTCTGCAACTATATTGAATATTTTTTGTGGAGAACTTTGGATACTTTCTATATTATCATTTGCTGAGTAAACTACAAGGTCGTCTGCGAAAGCAAGAACATAGTTATCGCCTTTTATTGAATTAAGTAAATTTAACAGTTCTATTATATAAATAAAGAAAATAATTGGGGAGTTTACTGTCCCTTGTTGTAATTCATTTTCTATTACGTAATTTTTTGTCGCAATAATTTTGTCATTATGTGCCATATAGAACGAGTTTTCATATATCATGTTCATTATTAAAATTACTATGTTCTGGGAACTTATATTTGATAAGCTTATAAATTAGTCCATCAATGCAGACGCTGTTAAAGGCTTTCTCAAGATCTATGAGACAAGCTCCTATTCCCAATTTTTATTTAGATACCAGCAAATTTCGGAAGTTATTTTTGTAATGGCATGTATTGTCCATGTTTATATCGGAAGCCGAATTGATTTTCTGGCATCATATCTATATCTTTTAGAAACAAGTTTATCTTTTTATTAATTAACATTTCGTATATTTTGCTTATATTTGGACATAAACTTATAGGCCTATAACTATGGGGATGACCTGGATCTTTTCCTGGTTTTTTAAATAATAATACTTTTGCTTTCTTCCAGGTTTTTGGAAAATAAGAATGATTTAAGCAATTGTTAAATAAAATAACGTATTTTTTTATCAAATTTATGCTCAGATTCTTTAGCACTATGTTTGGTATGCCATCTTCGCTGTAACTAGTTTTGTTTTTCAAGTTTCAAATTTTTTAATAAGATCTTCAAAGTTAGTGAAGTAAGAATTTTCAGTATACTGATTTGCAGATTTATTTTCATCACTAAAATTACACCGAGTAAAATTTTCAATTTCCTTTTGTTTCGCCCTCTGTTTTAATAATTTAATTTTTTCAGTTATTCTGCCATGAAAAGTATTAATAGGTAGAATTGTTACATTATGGATTTGTTGTATGTAGGTACCTAGTGTTTTACATATTTCAGGTAGATTGTTTAAGATGAATTTACCTGAATTTGTTGTCTTTAGCTTGGCAATATTTATATTATTTTGTGTTAATAAGTGTTGATCGTTCGAATTAATATTTAATAATTTAATGCTTTCGTAAGATTTACGCTTAAAAAGCTTGTTAATTTCACCAAACATGTTCGGATTTGATGGTGATATTTTATTTATTCTATTTTGCCAGTTAGAATCGATTTCTATATTAATTTGTTCTTTTATTAGTTTACTTATATTTTTCAAGAGGCTTCAATCAAAGATATCTAAGGTGGTACAGGTTTACTTATTATTCATGTATACTTGGCTTAAGTAATAGGCGCATATGAAGAGTAGAAAGCTAAAATGGTTGATAAATGTAAAAAGACAAAAACAAAAAAGTTTAAACGTACAAGATACAACAATTTTAAAAGGTACAACGCATCTTTAAAATTCATAAAGAAAAAGTGCAAACCTGTTTTTCTATCTACATAATGATCAAACCATTGAAAAAGGTGATACGTTTTTAAATGTAGCTAACTATTTGTGTTGTTTTTGTTTTTTTTTTTTCGACTTTAAGTATAAATTATAAGATAAAACGCATTTTTATACCCGTACGATAGGATCGGGTATAATAAAATTACTCCTCCGTTTGTAACACCTCGAAATAAGCGAGCTAGATATACCTTCAAAGGTATGGATCGCATCAGGAAAAAATTCTAAGACTTTTGAGCCATGTCCGTCCGTCCGTCCGTCCGTCAGCACGCTAACTCAAAAACTAAGAAAGCTAGAATCTTGAAATTTACACAAAATATTCTCGGAGTAATTTGTAGGTTCCCTATTTTTTTTGGTTGATTTTGGACCAAGCCTTAGGGTAGCTCTCAAACACCTAACTTTTAGATCCCCAAATTTTTTTTAAAATAGAGCTATGAAATTTTAACTACTGATATATCTCACAAAAATATTAATTTTATTTTGAATAACTTTTTTTTGTAGCCCCACGGAGCTTCAACTCTTCAAAGGTTCAAAAAAGCTCTATATTTAAATTGTTATAGCACAAGTTGTATAAGATATATCTTCATTTTGAAAACGCCAAACGATTACTACTTTTATTAGCTTTATAAGTATATATACAATAAATATATATTTGTGGCAAACGGTGTCTTAATTTACCGTTATGTGAAACTCAAATTTTGCAAAATCCTTCAACCCTTCTATCTTCTAAACGGTTTAAGTTGGAAACTTGAAATTTTGGCAGAAGTTAGATCTTTGAAAATAAGTATGAGCCATTTCAGAAATTTTTTTTGTATCACCCCCCGTTTAGGAGCTGTAAGGGGTCAAAAACTGAAAATTTCTTATTTTTAAACACCTGTAACTTGAACACCTGTTAAAATTTTTTTGAAGTAATACACAAAACTTAAAGCTTCAATATTATACTCTTATTTCTGTTAATAACTTTTTTTAATAATATAGGGTTACTTTATAATTGACGAAAGTGTTACTTGAATTTTTCAAATTTTCAAACAAATTTCTTCAACAAATTTTTTGCATTTTGTTTTACTCGATAATTTGAAATTGTTGAGGATATAATGAGTAGTACATAAAAATGTAAATAAATAAACAACATAACGGTTGCTTGAAGAATTTTTATTTATATGATATTAATATATATACATACTTATATAATATCATGTTTATTTACATATCGTATATGTCACTAGTGAATGAATGATAAGAGTATATATGTATATTATATAGCGCGGTATTTACATACATATATGTATTTTATTGTACTTATAAGAAATTATTCTGTAAATGCAATATTTAAATATAATATAATATAATATTTAAAATTATATTTATTACTTTGTACTAAGTAAATTTAATATACATTTACCGCTTAGTATTAAATGGTACTATAGAATATTTGAAAAAGTTTTGGATTGATAATCGTTATGTGAAAGGTTAGAATCTGCTTTTGAAGAATGTACATATAAACATATAGTTTGAATATATGTACAACCCATAGTTCTAGAAATTATAAAATTCACCCAAATTATTTTAAAATACTAAAATATTAAAAAAATAATATTGTGAGCAGAGTGACAGGCTGTGAACATACTAACGGTTCGTACGGGTATCTAAGAGTTGAGAAAGGCAACTGTATTCTTCCTCGTTAAAATTCATAAAGAAAAAATGCAAACCTGTTTATCTGTCTACATAATGATCAAACCATTGAAAAAAGTGATTAGTTTTAAGATGTACCTAACTATTTGTGTTGTTCTTTTTATACCCGTACGATAGGATCGGATATAATAAAATTACTCCTCCGTTTGTAACACCTCGAAATAAGCGAGCTAGATATACCTTCAAAGGCATGGATCGGATCAGAAAAAAATTCTAAGACTTTCGAGCCATGTCCGTCCGTCCGTCCGTCCGTCAGCACGCTAACTCAAAAACTAAGAAAGCTAGAATCTTGCAATTTACACAAAATATTCTGGAAGTAATTTGTAGGTTCTCTATTTTTTTTGGTTGA
Source organism: Poecilobothrus nobilitatus (assembly GCA_947095535.1). Lineage (NCBI taxonomy): Eukaryota > Metazoa > Arthropoda > Insecta > Diptera > Dolichopodidae > Poecilobothrus > Poecilobothrus nobilitatus. Next base: position 14,656 of record CAMUPU010000027.1, on the reverse strand, counting down.
GTTTGGACCAAAACTTGGGGTAGCTCTCGAACACCTAACTTTTAGATCCCCACATTTTTTTTGAAATAGAGCTATGAAATTTTAACTGCTGATAGATCTCAAAAAAATATTAATTTTATTTTTAATAATTTTTTTTGTAGCCCCATCCGTTACGGAGCAACAGCTCCCCAAAGGTTCAAAAAAGCTCTATATTTAAATTGTTATAGCACAAGTTGTATAAAATATATATTCATTTTGAAAACGGCAAACGATTACTGCTTTTATTAGCTTTAAAAGCATATATACAATAAATATATAGTTGTGGCATACGGTGTCTTAATTTACCGTTATGCGAAAGTAAAATTTTGAAAAACCTTTAACCCTTCTATTTTCTAAACGGGTTAAGTTGGAAACTTGAAATTTTGATTTTGATTAGTTAGATCTTTGAAAATAAGTATGAATCAATTCAGAAATTTTTTTTGTATCACTCCCCGTTTAGGAGCTGTAAGGGGTCAAAAACTGAAAATTTCCTGCTTTTAAACAGCTGTAACTTGAACACCTGTTAACATTTTTTTGAAGTAATACACAAAAATTAAAGCTTCAACATTATACTCTTATTTCTGTTAACAACTTTTTTTAATAATATAGGGTTACTTTATAATTGACGAAAGTTTTACTTGAATTTTTCAAATTTTCTAACAAATTTCTTCAACAAATTTCTTCCATTTTGTTTTACTCGATAATTTGAAATTGTTGAGGATATAATGCGTAGTACAAAAAAATGTAAATAAATAAACAACATAACGGTTGCTTGAAGAATTTTTATTTATATTATATTGATATACATACATACATACTTATATAATATCATGTTTATTTACATATCGTATATGTCACTAGTGAATGAATGATAAGAATATAGATGTATATTATATAGCGCCGTATTTACATACATATATGTATTTTATTGTACTTATAAGAAATTATTCTGTCTGTACTTATAAGAAATTATTCTGTTATTATTATTCTGGAATATATAAATATAATATAATATAATATTTAAAATTATATTTACTATTTTGTACTAAGTAAATTTAATATCCATTACCGCTTAGTATTAAATGGTACTATAGAATATTTGAAAAAGTTTTGGATTGATAATCGTTATGTGGAAGGGTAAAATCTGCTTTTGATGAATGTATAAATATATAGTTTGAATATATGTACAACCCATACTTCTGGAAATTATAAAATTCCCCCAAATTATTTTAAAATACTAAAATATTAAAAAAATAATATTAATAATAATAATAATAATAATAATAATAATAATAATAATAATAATAATAATAATAATAATAATAATAATAATAATAATAATAATAATAATAATAATAATAATAATAATAATAATAATAATAATAATAATAATAATAATAATAATAATAATAAAAATAATAATAATAATAATAATAATAATAATAATAATAATAATAATAATAATAATAATAATAATAATAATAATAATTATAATAATAAAAATAATAAAAATAATTATAATAATAATAAAACCAATAATAATTTGGATTCCAATGTATACCCAAAGTTCGAGTAGTCTCTGCGTCATTGTTTTGATCTGGAAGTAATTTTTTGCAATCTTCTAGTGGCAATGATGGCAATAATTTGTTACTATTAGACATCCATTTTCGTAATGAGAATCCTGCCGATCTTGTGGCGCTTATGATCTGTTGTTGAGTCTGTAATACTGTTTCAACGTCATCTGCTTCCGACAACAGATCATCGACGTAAAAGTCATTTTTATGATTCTGCATCCTACAGGAAAATTATCCATTTCATCATGTGCCAGGTTTTTTAGAGTTTTCACTCCTAAGTATGGTGCACATTTTGTGCCAAACGTGACTGTCAATAATTTGTAATCTCGAATTGGAAGGGATGGATCTTTCCTCCACACTATTCTCTGATACTCCGTGTGTCCATTCTTTATCCATATTTGACGATACATCTTTTCGATGTCGGCCGTGAAAGCAACTCGATGTTTTCGCCATCTGATCAATATCGTCAACAACTGATCTTGAATAGTTGGTCCTTTTAACAACATGTCATTTAAGGACTTGCCACTTTTTGTCGCTCAAGAAGCATCGAATATACTCGAAGTTTTGTTGTGGTACTCGTCTCTTTAATAACCCCGTGATGAGGCAGGTAGCTGGTTTTATATGACAAGATGTTTGGCCCACTGTTGTGAAAGAGCTCTTCTGGATCAACTAGACTCATGTGACCCAATGTTTTGTACTCATTGATACATTTAATATATTCTGTTTTCAACTCTACATTATTTTTAAAACGGATTCATGATTCTTGCCTGACAAAATCCAACAAAATATGGTTTGCTGTGCGATCGGTATACCTGGTTTCCCCTTCATTAAACCTTATAGCAAAATTTGACTGAACACGTCAGCACCCAAAAGTACATCAATCTGACCGGGTTTGTAAAACTTCGGATCAGCTAGTTCTAAACCTTCTATGTGTTTCCAATGTCTATTTTGTATATCAGTTTGAGGTAACAAATTTGTAAGTTTCGGTAGTACCAAACCTTCCACATTGATGTCCATATCTTGATGAAGAGATTTCAAAGTAAATCTAACACGTGACTTGACAGAGTGTACTCTTTCTCGACCAATACTTTGGTTTGTACCGTTGATTGCTTCCTTTGTTAATCTATACCTTTGAACCACCTTCTCTGTTATGAATGAAGCCTGTGATCCTTGACCTATCAGGGCTCTTACTACACCTTCTTCTCCGGTTGAGCTTAGAATTCTTAATAATACGTACTTAAAAACTATATTTTTTTGTTTAGATTTCTGAATTTTATGATTTATTTTTTCTTCTCTAAAAATACTTGCGAATTTACATGTTTTGCACTCGAACGTTAATCAACGATTAAAAATAAAAAATTCTAAAACAATCTAGCATTTAACTTATCATAAGAAAGATGGCTCAGTGAGGAAAACGAGACCATACTACGAAAAACAATTAAAGGATTTCCAGGCTATGTGGGACGCTTTCGAACAGATCAATTCTATTATTCAGTGTGAGCGAAGAACTAGAAATTAACCATTAACCAGAAATTAACCATAAATTAACCATGAAATACTTGGTATTTCTACAATGAAGCCATGTTGGAGAAATACCAAGAGGAGGTGAAGAGAGATACGACCTCTGTCGAAACTCCAGTAACCATAGCAAACATATCGAAGGAGAATCGGAAATACATTGATAGCGGAATTCAACTTCCAAAAATTTCATTTGAAAAATTTGGCGGGGACTACACGAAATGGCCAACTTTCCATGATCTATTCACAACAATTATACATAATAATGAATCTCTATCGGATGTACAAAAACTTCAATATCTGAAAGTACAGCTAATCGGTGAACCTGAGCAATTACTTCGTCATTTTCAGGTTACCGAAAGGAATTATACGGCTGCATGGGAATTGTTGATGGAGAGATATGATAATAAGAGGGTGCTCATCAACAATCAACTAAAGAGGCGTTTAAACCACAACATGACCATCAATTAGAGTTCACAGGGCATTAAGGGGTTGTTGGATACAACATTTGAATGTTTACAAGCTTTAAATAATTTAGATATATAACGGTTCGTAAGGGTATCTAAGAGTTGACAAAGGCAACTGTATTCTTCCTCGTCATTATTATTATTACTACTATTAATTATACGATATAAATTATTACGATATAAAAGTATTACATATTTTTTTTTTTTATTTTTGACCTGACCTGATTGGGAATTTAACCCAAGACCCTTCGATTGAAAGGTTGACGACTTAACCACTGCGCCATGAGTCAGATAAGTACAACTTGTGTTATAATAATTTAAATATAGAGCTTTTTCGTACTTGTGGGGCTGTAGCTACGTAGGGGGTGGGACTAAAGAAAATATTCTTCTAAAATTTTTTTTTTTAGGATATATATCCGCATTTAAAATATCATGGCTCTACTTCAAACGTTGTAGAACTTTGAAGAAACTTGTATGTAAAATGTGGAGATCTAAAAGTTAGTTTTTCGAGAGTTACCCGAAGTTTTGGTTGGATCTCAACCAAAGAAAATAGGGAACCTGCAAATTGCTGTAAGAATATTATGTGTGTAATTCAAGTCTCTAGTTTTCGTTTTCGTAGTTTTTGTGTTATTTTGCTGACAGACAGACGGACGGACGGACAAAGCTTAATCGACTCCGAATTTAATTCTGATCCAATCCACACCTTTAATGTATATCTAGCTAGCTTATTTCGAGGTTACAAACGGAGGAGCAATTTTAATTTACCCGATCCTTATCGTTCGGGTATAATGAATACTGAGAAAAATATGTATTGAACTATTGAGAAATCTCGATATAATTAAAAGTATGTAATACGACACGTCAATATAATAACATTGCAAGTACAGTTCAGCATGTACTGAGTATATTTCTATTTTTTTTTAAACGGTTTAACTTAGAAGCTTGAAATTTTGAGAGTTAGATTTTGAGTTAGATCTTTGGAAATAAGTATGAGTGGTTTCAGAAAATATTTTTGTATCGCCCCCGGTTTAGGAGCTGAAATGGGTTAACAACTGAAAATTGTCTACTCTTAAGCACCTGTCCAAATTTTTTGAAGTAATATACAAAAATTAAAGCTCAAACATTATATTGTTATTTCTATTAACAACTTTTCTTAATAAAATAGGGTAACCTTAAAATGACGAAAGTGTGACTTCATTTTTCTAAATTTTTCTAATAAATTTTTTTAACGACTTTTTTGCATTTTTTTTACTTGATAATTTGAAATTGTTAAGAACGATGCACAGTACAAAAAAAATTAAATAAATAAAATATATAACGGTTGCTTGAAGAATTTATATTTATATGATATTAGTATACATACTTATATAACTCATGTTTATTTACATATGGTATATGTATGTCACAGATGAATGAATGATATATAATACATATGTGTAGTATAAATTAATATACATTTGCCGCTTAGTATTTAATAGTACTAGATATATCATATTTGGAAAAGTTTTGGATTGATAATCGTTATGTGGAAGTTTAGAACCTGATTTTGAAGAATGTAAAAATATATGTATGTACAAAACATAGTTCTAGAAATTATAAAATTCACCCAAATTATTTTAAAATACTAAAAAATTAAAAAATAATATTATAAGTAGAGTGACAGGCTATGCACATACTAAGGGGTTCATACGGGTATCTAAAAGTTGACAAAGACAACTGCATTCTTCCTCGTTTCTTATTGTTTTCATTATACCCGTACGATAGGATCGGGTATAATAAAATTACTCCTCCGTTTGTAACACCTCGAAATAAGCGAGCTAGATATACCTTCAAAGGTATGGATCGGATCAGAAAAAAATTCTAAGACTTTTGAGCCATGTCCGTCCGTCCGTCCGTCCGTCCGTCCGTCCGTCAGCACGCTAACTCAAAAACTAAGAAAGCTAGAATCTTGAAATTTACACAAAATATTCTGGGAGTAATTTGTAGGTTCCCTATTTTTTTTGGTTGAGTTTGGACCAAGCCTTAGGGTAGCTCTCGAACACCTAACTTTTAGATCCAGACATTTTTTTTGCAATATAGCTATGAAATTTTAACTACTGATAGATCTCACAAAAATATTAATTTTATTTTTAATAACTTTTTTTTGTAGCCCCACCCCTTATGGAGCTACAGCTCCCCAAAGGTTCAAAAAAGCTCTATATTTAAATTGTTATAGCACAAGCTCTATAAGGTATATCTTCATTTTGAAAACGCCAAACGATTACTACTTTTATTAGCTTTAAAAGTATATATACAATAAATATATTTTTGTGGCATACGGTGTCTTAATTTACCGTTATGTGAAACTAAAATTTTGCAAAATCCTTCAACCCTTCTATCTTCTAAACGGTTTAAGTTGGAAACTTGAAATTTTGATAGATGTTAGATCTTTGAAAATAAGTATGAGTCATTTCAGAAACTTTTTTTGTATCACCCCCCGTTTAGGAGCTGTAAGGGGTCAAAAACTGAAAATTTCTTTTTTTTAAACACCTGTAACTTGAACACCTGTTAAAATTTTTTTAAAGTAATACATAAAAATTAAAGCTTCAATATTATATTCTTATTTCTGTTAACAACTTTTTTTAATAATGTAGGGTTACTTTATAATTGACGAAAGTGTTACTTGATTTTTTCAAATTTTCTAACAAATTTCTTCAACAAATTTTTTGCATTTGTTTTACTCGATAATTTGAAATTGTTGAGGATATAATGCGTAGTACATAAAAATGCAAATAAATAAACAACATAACGGTTGCTTGAAGAATTTTTATTTATATGATATTAATATATATACATACTTATATAATATCATGTTTATTTACATATCGTATTATGTCACAATGTCACTAGTGAATGAATGATAAGAGTATAGATGTATATTATATAGTGCCGTATTTACATACATATATGTATTTTATTGTACTTATAAGAAATTATTCTGTCAATGGAATATTTAAATATAATATAATATAATATTTAAAATTATATTTATTATTTTGTACTAAGTAAATTTAATATACATTTACCGCTTAGTACTAAATGGTACTATAGAATATTTGAAAAAGTTTTGGATTGATAATCGTTATGTGAAAGGTTAGAATCTGCTTTTGAAGAATGTACATATAAACATATAGTTTGAATATATGTATAACCCATAGTTCTAGAAATTATAAAATTCACCCAAATTATTTTAAAATACTAAAATATTAAAAAAATAATATTGTGAGCAGAGTGACAGGCTGTGAACATACTAACGGTTCGTACGGGTATCTAAGAGTTGACAAAGTCAACTGTATTCTTCCTCGTTTTTATTCATAATTTGTATTAATAAAATACGTAATTTATATTATTATAAATTTATTTTTCAATATATCTACTCTTTACTTTAGGCTTATTATGGAATTGTTCATAATATTAAATAACAAATACAATCACACGAAACGTCCAAATTTGCCATATGGTATTATGGACATTTTGTGTGACTGAATTTTATAGAGTAGTAGAAAAGTAAGTAGCAAACAATATAGAATAGAAAAGAAG
>CAMUPU010000026.1:0-39359 GCA_947095535.1 Poecilobothrus nobilitatus | reverse complement strand
TTAATAATAATTTATAAATAATTAATTATAATTAATAAATAATTAATAATAATTAATAAATAATTAATTATAATTAATAAATAATTAATAATAATTAATAAATAATTAATAATAATTGAAAAATAAATAATAATAAATAATTAAAAATAATTAATAAATAATTAATAATAATTAATAAATAATTAATAATAATTAATAATAAATTATAAATAATTAATAATAATTAATAAATACTTAATAATAATTAATAAACAATTAATAATAATAAATAAATATTTAATAATAATTAATAAATAATTATTATAATTAATAAATAATTAACAACAATTAATAAATAATTAATAACAATTAATAAATAATTAATAATAAATAATTAATAGAAATTAATAATTATTAATAATAATTAATAAACAATTAATAATAATTAATAACAATTAATATAAATTGATAAATATGTAATTATAATTAGTTAATAATAATTAATAAATACTTAAAAATAATTAATAAATAATTAATAATAATTAATAATAAATTATAAATAATTAATAATAATTAATAAATACTTAATAATAATTTATAAATAATTAATTATAATTAATAAATAATTAATAATAATTAAAAAATAATTAATAATAATTAATAAATAATTAATAATAATAAATTAATAAATAATAATAATTAATAAATAATTAAAAATAATTAATAAATAATTAATAATAATTAATAAATAATTAATAATAATTGAAAAATAAATAATAATAAATAATTAAAAATAATTAATAAATAATTAATAATAATTAATAAATAATTAATAATAATTAATAATAAATTATAAATAATTAAAAATAATTAATAAATACTTAATAATAATTAATAAACAATTAATAATAATAAATAAATATTTAATAATAATTAATAAATAATTAATAATAATTGAAAAATAAATAATAATAAATAATTAAAAATAATTAATAAATAATTAATAATAATTAATAAATAATTAATTATAATTAATAAATAATTAATAATAATTAAAAAATAATTAATAATAATTAATAAATAATTAATAATAATAAATTAATAAATAATAATAATTAATAAATAATTAAAAATAATTAATAAATAATTAATAATAATTAATAAATAATTAATAATAATTGAAAAATAAATAATAATAAATAATTAAAAATAATTAATAAATAATTAATAATAATTAATAAATAATTAATTATAATCAATAAATAATTAATAATAATTAATAAATAATTAATAATAATTGAAAAATAAATAATAATAAATAATTAAAAATAATTAATAAATAATTAATAATAATTAATAAATAATTAATAATAATTAATAATAAATTATAAATAATTAATAATAATTAATAAATACTTAATAATAATTAATAAACAATTAATAATAATAAATAAATATTTAATAATAATTAATAAATAATTATTATAATTAATAAATAATTAACAACAATTAATAAATAATTAATAACAATTAATAAATAATTAATAATAAATAATTAATAGAAATTAATAATTATTAATAATAATTAATAAACAACTAATAATAATTAATAACAATTAATATAAATTGATAAATATGTAATTAGAATTAGTTAATAATAATTAATAAATACTTCATAATAATTTATAAATAATTAATTATAATTAATAAATAATTAATAATAATTAATAAATAATTAATAATAATTGAAAATAAATAATAATAAATAATTTAAAAATAATTAAAAATAATTAATAATAATTAATAAATAATTAATAATAATTAATAATAAATTATAAATAATTAATAATAATTAATAAATACTTAATAATAATTAATAAACAATTAATAATAATAAATAAATATTTAACAGTAATTAATAAATAATTAATAATAATTAATAAATAATTAATAATAATTAATAAATAATTGATGATAATTAATAAATGATTAATAGTAATTAATAAATAATTAATAATAATTAATAACAATTAATATAAATTGAATAAATATGTAATTATTATTAGTTAATAATAATTAATAAATACTTAAAAATAATTAATAAATAATTAATAATAATTGATAATAAATTATAAATAATTAATAATAATTAATAAATACTTAATAAATAATTTAAAATAATTAATTATAATTATAAATAATTAATAATAATTAAAAAATAATTAATAATAATTCATATAATAATTAATAATAATAAATTAATTATAATAATAATTAATAAAATAATTAAAAATAATTAATAAAATAATTAATAAAAATTAATAAATAAATTATAAATAATTAATAATAATTAATAAATACTTAATAATAATTAATAAACAATTAATAATATTTAATAAATAATTAATAATAATTAATAAATTATTAATAATAATTAATAAATAATTAATAATAATTAATAAATAAATAATAATAATTAATAAATAATTTAAAATAATTAATAAATAATTAATAATAATTAATAAAAATAATAATAAATTATAAATAATTATTAATAATAATAAAAACTTAATAATAATTAATAAACAATTAATAATAATTAATAAATAATTAATAATAATTAATAAATAATTAATAATAATTAAATAAATAATAATAGTAATTAATAAATAATTAATAATAATTAATAAATAATTAATAATAATTAATAAATAATTAATAATATTAATAAATAATTAATAATAATTATAAATAATCATATTATTAATAAATAATTAATAACAATTAATAAATAATTAATAGTAATTAATAATTATTATAAATAATAAATAGTAATTAATAATATTAATAAATAAATAATAATAATTAATAAATACTAATAATAAATTATAAATAATTAATAATAATTAATAAATACTTAATAATAATTAATAAATAATAATAATAATTAATAGATAATTAAACAATTATAAATAATTCCATAATAATTAAATAAATAATTAATAAAAATTAATAAATAATTAATAATTATTCATAAATAATTATAATAATTAATAAATAATTAATAATAATTAATAAATTACTAAAATAATTAATAAATAATTAATAATTATTAAGAAATAATTAATAATAAATAATAAATACTTAATAATAATTAACAAATAATTAATAATATTTAATAAATAATTAATAATAATTAATAAATATTTAATAATAATTATTTAATAATAATTAATAAATACTTAATAATAATTAATAAATATTAATAATAATTAATAAATAATTAATAATACTTAATAAATAATTAATAATAATTAAAAAATAATTAATAATAATTAATAATAATTAATAAATAATTAATAATAATTAATAAATAATTAATAATAATTAATAAATAATTAATAAAATAATTATAATAATTAATAAATAATTAATAATTAATAAATAAATAATAATAATTAATAAATAATTCATAATAATTAATAAATAATTAATAATAATTAATAAATAATTAATAATTAATAAATAATTATTTATATTAATAATTAATAAATAATTATTTATATTAATAATTAATAAATAATTATTTATATTAAATAATTAATAAATAATTATTTATAATAATTATTAATAAATTATTATTTATAATAATTATTAATAAATAATTAATAAATAATAATTAATAAATAATTAATAATATTTAATAAATAATTAATAATAAATTATAAATAATTAATAATAATTAATAAATACTTAATAATAATTAATAAACAATTAATAATATTTAATAAATAATTAATAATAATTAATAAATAATTAATAATAATTAACAAATAATTAATAATAATTAATAAATAAATAATAATAATTAATAAATAATTAAAAATAATTAATAAATAATTAATAATAAATAATTAATAATATTAATAATAAATTATAAATAATTAATAATAATTAATAAATACTTATTAATAATTAATAAACAAGTAATAATAATTAATAAAATAATTAATAATAATTAATAAATAATTAATATTAATTAATAAATAATTAATAATAATTAATAAATAATTAATAATAATTAATAAATAATTAATAATAATTAATACATAATTAATTAATAATTAATAAATAATTAATAATAATTAATAAATATATTAATAATAATTAATAAATAATTAATAATAATTAATAAATAATTATTATAATTAATAAATAATTAATAACAATTAATAAATAATTAATAATAAATAATTAATAGTAATTAATAATTATTAATAAATAATTAATAATAGTTAATAAATAATTAATATTAATTAATAAATATTTAATAATTAAATAATAATTAATTAAAAATACTTAATAAATAATTAATAATAATTAATAAATAATTAATAATAATTAATAAATACTTAATAATTATTATAAATAATTAATAATAATTAATAAATAATTAATAATAATTAATAAATAATTAATAATAATTAATAAATAATTAATAATAAATAATTAATAGTAATTAATAATTATTAATAAATAATTAATAATAATTAATAAAGAATTAATAACAATTATTATAAATTGATAAATATGTAATTATAATTAGTTAATAATAATTAATAAATACTTAATAATAAATTATAAATAATTAATAGTAATTAATAAATACTTAATAATAATTAATAAATAATTAATAATAATTAATAAATAATTAATAATAATTAATAAATAATTAATAATAATTAATAAATAATTAATAATAATTCATAAATAATTTATAAGAATTAATAAATAATTAATAATAATTAATAAATTACTAATAATAATTAATAAATAATTAATAATTAATAAGAAATAATTAATAATAATTAATAAATACTTAATAATAATTACAAATAATTAATAATAATTAATAAATAATTAATAATAATTAATAAATATTTAATAATAATTATTTAATAATAATTAATTAAATACTTATAATAATTAATAAATATTAATAATAATTAATAAATAATTAATAATACTTCATAAATAATTAATAATAATTAAAAAATAATTAATAATAATTAATAACTAATTTATAATAATGAATAAATAATTTATAATATTTAATTTACAATAATTAATAAATAATTAATATAATTAATAAATAATAAATAATTTATTATAATTAATAAATAATAAATAATTAATAAATAAATAATAATAATTAAAAAATAATTTATAATAATTAATAAATAATTTATAATAATTAATAAATAATTAATAATTAATAAATAAATAATAATAATTAATAAATAATTCATAATAATTAATAAATAATTAATAATTAATAATTAATCATTAATTAATAGTTATTTATAATAATTATTAATAAATTATTATTTATAATAATTATTAATAAATAATTAATAAATAATAATTAATAAATAATAAATAATTAATAATATTTAAATAAATAATTAATAATAATTAATAAATAATTAATAACAATTAATAAATAATTAATAATAATTAATAAATAATTAATTATAATTAATAAATAAACAATAATAATTAATAAATAAATTTATAATAATTAATAAATTAATTAATAATAAATAATTAATAAATAATTAATAATTAATGAATAATTAATAATAATTAATAAATAATTAATAATATTTAATAAATAATTAATAATAGTTAATAAATAATTAATATTAATTAATAAATATTTAATAATAATTAATAATTAATTAAAAATAATTAATAAATAATTAATAATAATTAATAAATATTTAATAATAATTATAAATATTTAATAAATAATTAATAATAGTTAATAAATAATTAATAATAATTAATAAATATTTAATAAACATAGTCGCTGTTTTTGAGCAATCAATACGCTGTATCAGTTTCTAGACATTGTTAAAAAAAAAAAACCAAAATTTAATTTATAAAGGAAAAAAAATTTTAATTTATAAAGAATTTTTTATTCTTAACCCGAGTAAAAGTAGAAAAAAAGTAGAAAGTCAATTTTTTGTTTCTATTGAAATGATAACACAAAAGCAAAAATAAACAAAAAAATGCCAAAGCATAACAATAAAAGAAAAGAAATAGTGAAAATTCCAAGTAATTCTTTTATTGAAGAATTTGAAGAAGAAGACAAAGTCATTGAAGTAGGTGATGAAGACGATATTGACAACCAAATTGATAAGTCATCTGAAGAATTTTGCATTGAGAGTTCTAGTAATGCTGCAGATCTACTTTCAACTCTCGATTTAAAAAACTGCACTTTGAAAAAAATGGCAATATATCTCAAAACTATGGGTACGGTTGTCAGCGAAATAAGCAAGTCACAACAACATATTGGTCTTCAAATGGATGATTTTATTAAACAAACCACCAAAATTCATAAGGAGAACCAGTCACTTAAAAAGCGATTAGATGCTGCTGAAAATAGATCTTCTGAACTTGAACACAAACTAAATAAATTAGAAATGTTGCTTGACGAGAAATACCAAAAGAGAAACAAAAATAATATTATTTTGGCTGGTGTTCCTATGCTTACTGAAGATCAAACAGAGTCCACTTTTCTTGATATTACAAATAAAATTGGCGCTAACATTACGAGTAATGATATCAAGAAAATTTATCGAATCAGTCAAGGTGAAACCACAGAATCAAATCAAAATCGTAATCCATTATATGTTGTTGAAATGAATTCGGAAAGTGCTAAGAACGAATTAATGATGAAAAAACGCAAAAAACACCTTTTTACAGCTGAACTAAATCTACAAAATGAGGGTAGTAAGGAGATTTTTTTTCGTCATCATTTATCACCATTACAATCCCAGTTGTATCGCGAGGCAAAAAAGATTAAATTATCCGAGAAATTTCAATATCTTTGGGTCAAAGACAACACGATTCTCCTGCGCGCTAACAATACAGGTAAAGTGTTCAGAATTTCCAGTCACAATGACATCAATTTCATTAAAAAGTTTTTTAAAATTTCCTAATAAATTATCAAAATTGGTTGATTATAATAAAATTAAAATTAAGTATAGTTATAATATCACTTCATATCTATATTATTCTGAACTAAAATTCTACTATATTTTAAATCTAAAAATTTTGTTTCACATTTTTTTTCATTTGAACATTTTATTTTTTTTTATAACTTTAAATTTTTTATTGAAATTTTGTCAAGACTCAATATTTTTCATTTCAATTTTAGAATTGAATAACTTTTCTACATTCAGTTTTATTATCTTTATAATATTAATTTTTTTTCAAATAATTATTATGATATCAATTGTTTTCGTGATAAAAAAAATCACAATTACATATTTTAACCACATATTTACTTTGATTAATGCACTTTCATATCGGCAGATTTATATAAATTGTAGTTTTGTCAAGAAACTAACCTATAATGGCAAAAAAAGGAATTATGAATATACTTATTTAAACAACATATTTTTCAATTGTAATTTACATTTTTTATTTTACTTTTTTGCACATTTGTTATTTTTTATACAACATTTAAATCAGTTAAATCAATTTTTTTCACTTATTCTTTTAATATTATTATTTATAATATTTACAATAAACTTTACAACAATAATTATGGTTATGACAAGAAAAAAAATAATAACAATAACCTGTTTTATATATTTAAATAAATTAACCTACAAAAGAAAGAAAAAAATATATTTTCACATAAAAATTCATAAATATACATATTTTATTCCAAACATTCTATTTTTCACTATGAATTTAAATTTTTTATTTGGCTTTTTTTTACATTTAATATTTTTGGTATCACTTTTAAACTTAAATTTAAATACATTTTTTACAATATTATTATCTAAAATATTACATATAAATGAAATTTCTATATTAATCTTCACTATAATAAAAAAACTAATAACTATAATCTATCTTATACATTTAATTATTGTCACATGTACACGTTCTTATAGGCAAATTTATACTAATAATTATATTTTCATTAAGAAATTAACCAATAAGGGAAAGAAGAGGAATTATATTTATGTTTACAAATTATATGCTAAAAAAGAGACAAATAAAATAGTTTTGTTTTACCGATACGATGATAACATCTGATAACATAAATATTGAAGATAGTTTAAGAGTTAGTCACTTTACAGGGTTAGACAACATTTTCTTAAAAAGCAATTATAAAAAAAATTTTAATACGATTTACTTGAACATAGAATTAGAAATAAATTATACGATTTAGAAACCTGGTTAATAGTTTTGAATATGAGATGCATGCAGTAGTTTTGTCGGAAATATGGTTGCATGAATCAGAGAACAAATTTTTTAATTTACCGGGTTACACGGCTTATTTTTCAAATCGTGCAAAATCTTATGGTGGTGTTGCTATTTATGTTAAGGAAAATATTAATACTACCTTAATTTTTAAATCTGAATTTAACAAATCTAATTTTTTATGTGTTAAGTTATTGAACCACAATTTTAATATATTAGCGGTTTACAGATCTCATGAAACTGATGTAAATGATTTTTTAAGTAAATTAGATGAAATCACTAGTGAATTTAGAAAATCGTTAATTCTTGGTGATTTTAATATAAATATAATAAATGCTGATCATACCACTAGTAATTATATTAATACGTTACTCTCAAACGGTTTTGTCATTTATAACAAGAGGAGTGTAAATTACGCCACCAGAATTGGCAACTCTTCAAAAACGGTTATTGACCATTTCATAACCGATATGATTAATCTAAAATACGACTTCTATATTTCCGATACTCCTCTCTCCGACCATCGATTATTTTTTATAAGTTTAAACCAAAAACCAATAACAGATCAATCAGTCTGTTTGAAAACAATTTTAGATTGTCAAAATATTTCAAATGATGCAATTTGGGAAAGACTTAGTAATTTCACTAATTTTGACTCGCTTGTTAACGAATTAAGTGAAACTATAAAAAAGTTTACTAAGAGTATTCCTTTGAAAAAAACTAAAAGAAAAAATGAGTGGATGACGGATGAAATTATAAACAAAATTAAAGTTAGAAACTCATATTATAAATACAAAAAAAAATATCCGGATGATCCACATGTTCGAAATTTGTTCAATAATTGTAGGCAAGAAGTAAAACGTTTAATTATATAGGCTAAAAAAAAATTCTGCTCTGATGAGATCATACGAGACCCTTGCAATGGTAAAAAACTCTGGGATTATTTTCAACAAAACTTCTCATACTTCTTCAAGCAATATTAAGACACTTGAATGTAATAATCTTACAATTACTAATGGATGTGATATTACCGAATATATGAATAACTTTTTTGTCAATGTTGCGGACGAGTTGAATATTCCAAATAATCAAATTGATTATGAATATCTGAATAATTTCTACCGTATTATTCATTCTGATTTTAAATTAACTGAGATAACTATTGGAGAAGTTAACTCTGCGATTGTCTCACTCAAAATTTCTGCTGCTACTGGGTATGATAGTATTTCAGCTAAATTTATAAAAAGATTTTCAGAGCGTTTGTCTCCCATATTGGTCAAATTTATTAATCTCGCTTTTGAAAGTTTTAGCTTTCCAGATTCTCTCAAGTTGGTAACTATCACTCCGATTTTTAAGAACGGTTGTGCGACGAGTGCAACCAATTATAGACCAATTTCAGTTCTTAGTTCTTTTTCTAAAATATTTGAAATTATCATTAGAAATCGAATGCATAATTTCATGAACAACAACAAAATCCTTCATGATGAGCAATACAGCTTTGAGAAAAATTCAAGCACAAACGCGGCCTGTCTTAGTCTCAATGATTTTATTTCAAAGAGTATTGATGAAAAATATTACGTGGCTTGCGTTTTTTTAGACTTTCAGAAGGCTTTCGACTGTGTTCGCCACGACATTCTTTTGCACAAGCTCTCAAAATTAAATTTAGATAGAAATCACTGCAGATTTTTCAAATCATATTTGCAGAATAGACAACAAGCCGTTCGGGTTTGTAATTCTACTAGTAATTTAAAAATATTAAAAAAAGGTGTTCCGCAAGGGTCAATTTTAGGGCCAGATCTCTTTAAAATTTATATTGACGACATAACCCGGCTTAACTTAAAAGGAAAAATCCAATTATATGCGGATGACACAGTTTTAAAATATGCAGTGAAAACAGAGCAAGAACTAAAAGATGCTATTAATTATGATTTGATTATTATTATAGAGTGGTTAGAAAAACACAGAATGGTTATAAATGTAAGCAAAACAAAAATCTTAGTTTTTGAAAATAAAAATTTCAACTCCTTGGATTTTAATTTAAATAAAAACAAATTGGAGGTTGTTAAGACCTTCAATTACTTAGGATTAAGGATTGACAGCAGGTCAAGATGGAGTGACCATGTAGATCACATTATTAAAAAAATTACTCCTTATATTTTTATTTTAAGACGACTAAGAAAATTTTTTTCGCCAAATGTCCTGTATATAATTTACTGTTCGTATATATTGTCCCATTTAAAATATCTGAACCCTATCTGGAGTAGGGCACCACAAATTATATTGGCAAAATTAAATATATTACAAAAAAAAGCCATAAAAATTATACATTATTATCCAGTTTTATTTCCAACTGATTGCTTATATACGGAAAAATATATCAGTTTTATGAGTATCTGTAACCGCGAACTTTACATAACAGCATTTAAGATTATTAACAACCAAATCAGACACAGCTTCGTCTTAAACAGAAATATTGACATCCATAACCACAATACGAGAAATAGGTCTAATTTTTATCTAACCCTTTTTAAAACCAGCAACCAAAAAAACAATTGCCTTTATAATTGCTTAAAAATTTATAATGATCTGCCGAATGATATTAAACTAGTAAACAATATACGCATCTTTAAAAAAATGATTTCTGAACTTGTTCCATATGATCTACTCTAGGTAGATCATATGAAACAGTATTGTTTTGTTATTCATGAGTTTGTTTTTTTTTTTTTTTCTTTTTATATAAAGAAATTAAACACAAAAAATTAAATTATAAATTAATAAAAAACAAACTATAAATTAAAGAAACAAATTACAAATTAAATAAATATATACAATGGAAAAATTTAAGCGTTATCAATATTTACACATTACATTTACATTATCAATTTACATTTTATTTTCTTTTCAATTTGAGTTTTAATCATATTTAGTTTTAATCTTGCTCAAAAAAACAAAAAAAAAAATGGTTAGATGGTTAATAGTAGTTTGTTTTTAGTTGTTAAGTAATATAAAATTTTTTATTTCTTTTTTGAAAATACTCAAAATTGTTATTGATTTTAGCTCGCTTGGTAACTCATTAAAAGCCTTTAAACTATTATATAAACAATTGTTTCTTTGTTTATCTGTTCTGAAAAGTGAAAGATAGAAATTAGATTTGTTTCTGGTGTTATGATTATGTACATCAATTACTCTATTTAAATTAAAATTGTGTTTCATTAGATCATTAATAATTTTAAAACTTAGAATATACGTTTCCCGTTTAGATATATTTGTAAGGCTTAGATACTTTTCTGAGTATAACATATGAGTTGGATGAAGCAAAGGGTATCTTTTTATGGTTTCAATTGCTTTCTTATTTAATACATCTAATTTATTCATCATAAACATAGGCGCACTACTCCATACAGGATTTAAATAAGCTAAATGTGACATAATATATGATGTATAAATTGTATCTAAATCACTATTTGAAAAGTAGTTTCGCATCCGTTTTAAGATGAAGATATATGGACTAATTTTTTTTATGATATACTCAATATGGTCAGTCCATTTTAGTTTATTATCAATTATTAGACCTAAGTAATAAAATGAACTTACGACCTCAATATTGATGTTATTATAAGATATTGTGAAATTAGAGATTTTGTTATTACCAAATAGAATTATTTTAGTCTTTTTAACATTCAAAAGAAGACGATTTTTCTCAAGCCAAATTTTAATTTTTCCTAAATCTTCGGTTATTAAGTTTTTTAGGTCATCCTGATTTTGTTCACTGTATTTAAGCACAGCATCATCTGCGTAGAGTTGAAGAATTCCTTTTAAACTCAGAAGGCGGATATGATTGATATAGACTTTAAAAAGATCAGGACCTAATATGGATCCTTGTGGAACACCTTTAGAAATAACTTTCGCTTGACTTTGCACACAATTTATTTTAACAACCTGTTGTCTGTTGGAAAGGTAAGATTTAAAAAAATTTAATTGGTGATTGCTTAAATTTAACTTTGATAGTTTTAAGAGTAAAATTTCATGATCCAAACAATCAAAGGCTTTTTGCAGATCAAGGAATACACAAGCAACAATTTTTTTAGAATCTATTCCTCTTGAAATAAAATCAGTTAGATTAATACACGAAGCAGTTGTATTTGAGTTTTTCTCAAAGCCATATTGTTCCTTACTTAAAATTGGATTGTTATATAAGAAAGTTTGGAGTCTGTTTTTAATTATTATTTCAAAAATTTTAGAAAAGGACGATAACACTGAAATTGGACGATAATTGGAACATAATTCGACTTTTCCACTTTTGAAGATTGGAGTGTAGTATAAATTATATAATACTTATCGCATGGGTATAAAGTATGTCATAGTGGATTGCCCATTTAATTTATAATTCCTTTGATAACTTGAGTAATATACCTAAGTACATTGAACGACTTACCGCTTTGAGAAATATGAATCCAATACATGATAACATGATGATTGATCATTGCCAATCGTCTCTTGTATGCAATACTTAGAATAATCATAATGATTAACCATCATCTATCACATTTCATATACTTCAGGAAGGCAATGACCCAAAGGAATGCAATAATAATTGTGATATGCATTAATATCATAATTATCGATAAGGAATGCAAATGATATTAATTACCAAATTTATATGTATATACTGATATTGCACAATTTGATAATAAGAATAACTAAAAGTTAATTAGTATTAGTAGCGTTAGTTTTAAGTTTATAAATAGCCAAATTAAGTTTAATAAAGAGAGTATTAAGTAGAAAGTAAATCATGAAGGTCTTTTATTTAAAACTCGAGAATAATCATTATATGGCGACCGTGACAGTTTTCGCGTTCGGTATAAAAGTTCGGTATAATAATATAAAAATGACTAAAATAAAAACAATAAGATATCACAAAAAAATACCTGTTATCACAGATGAAGGTTTATTTAAACTCACAGACAAACGAGATATAGTAAAATACGTTAGAGAAACCCAATGTGAGGTATTATGCTATACATGGGTGGAAATTTCAAGGGAGGAATTTATAGAGCTATCTAACATAGAAGGTTATGTGCTAAAGGTAACCTTCAATAAAGAGAAGATCTTAACAATAACAAATTAAAATAAAAGTAAATCAAAAAAAAAAAAAAAAAAAACAATTTTTTTTAATCTCTTTCAAAGACTAAAAGAAAGAAACAGTGCTAAAATGGGCAGTAAAAGCTCATCAATAGAAAATACCGGTGAAATAACAAATACCGTTATAGTAGAAACCCTGCAAGAGAACCATGAAGACATCAAATTATTGATATTGATAATCGCAGTCATCAAAGTTTTGGAAATCATCATGATAATCTACAACAGCATAAGGAGACATATGAAACGCAAATACCAGACACGAGCACCACAAATCGAATGAAAAAAGATAAGTGAAAACATTATTTACGTCTATAAAGTTTTTTTTTATTATTTATTTCATTTTTAAGGTAAAACAATATGTTTTGATAAAAATATTAGACAATAAAAATATAAATTAAAAAAGAAAAAAAAAAAAGAAAAAAAAAAGAAAAAAATATATTACTTATTATAATTGATTAAATACTTATTACTTATTATGATTAATTACTTATTATAATTAGTTTCAAAAAGAAAAGAGAAAGAAAAGAAAAAATAAGATTAAAAATTTAAATTCAAAATTCTTATAAACTAAAAAGAAAAATTTTTTTTATGGTTGTATATAATTTTTTGAGCATTTGACTATCTGAATCTCTCACTTACTAAAATAAAATATATGTGTAAAGAACTTATAGGAGTTAAGAAGGACTTTTTGAAGACCACACAGACAATATTAAAACAGAACAGGTCAAAGAATCCATTTATATTGAATAAAAACAAAATCAAAATCACAAAAAGTTATAATAATTTAATAAAAACATTACAAACATTGTGGGTTAAAACTGACAACAAAAGAAAACTAATAGAACATTTTCATTTCGCAAGAGATAGAATAAGAAGGGTATACAAAATATTGAATTTGGAATACACAATACCAAACAATGTGTTTCATTTAGTGAAGTTAGAAAAATCTGACTCTGATACCAATACTGATTCTGAAAGTGAGAAATCAATAAAAAAAGCAATGGCCCTCTCATCAGTTGAGTTTTTAAAATTAGCGTCGTGCACCATAAACAAAAATTATAATGGTGACCCGCTTAGTTTACAATCATTTATAGATTCTGTAAAATTGTTAGAAGAATTGGCAACAACAACACCTCTGAAAGTACTCCTAAAATCTATTATATTGTCAAAACTAGAAGGCAAAGCACGAGAGTTAATCACCGACGAAGAAAACTCAGACAAAATAATAGAAACTCTAAGACAAAAAATTAAAACAGATAATTCAAAAATCATAGAGGGTAGGATGCAAGCGCTAAAAGCCGATAGAGTCGCAATACAAGATTTTGCAAAACAGGCTGAAGATTTAGCTGAAATGTTTCGAAGATCCTTAGTAATGGAAGGGATAAGTAACACTAAGGCAGTCGAACTATCAGTTGAAAAAACAATTGATATGTGTAGAGCCTCAGCAAGGTCTGATTTGGTAAAATCAGTGTTAGCATCTTCAAAATTTGAAGATCCTAAAGAAGTCGTTGCTAAATTTATAGTAGAAACTAATACAGAAAACAAAGAAAAACAGGTTCTATCATTTAATTCAAGACCGTTAAATCGTAATTTTAGGAATAAAAATTTTAGTAATAATTTTAATTATAGACCTAGTAATAATAATAATTATAACAATTCTAATAAAAATAAATATAGAAGTAATAATAACTTTAATAAAAATAGAAATAGCAATTTCCGTAACAATAAATTTAATAACAATTTTAATAATAACCAACAATCTAACAACCAACAAAATAGAAATAATAACAATAGAAACAATAATAGAAACTATGGTAGTGTTAGGTATATGGAAAACACTACAGCCCCTCAATGGCATGGGCAGAGGGGGGCAGAAGTACTAGAATTAGAAGAGTAAATGGCTCAATTAAAAATATCTATACGTTAAATCTTAATTTGTCAGACTACATTTCAATATTCACTAAATTAAATAAAGCAAAATTAAATTTTCTAATAGACACTCAGGCAGACATTTCGTTAATAAAAATCTCATCTATTAACAACAATTTTAATCTAAATAAAAATAATAAAATAAAAATAAAAGGAATAACTCATTCATATATTGAATCGTTGGGTGCGGTATATACAAAAGTTTACGTACAAAATTTCGAACTATCATGCGAACTACACGTTGTACCAGACAATTTCGATATACCATCAGATGGAATACTCGGTAAAGACTTTATAAAATTTTATAAATGCAATATTGACTATGAAAATATGTCAATAACAATGAAAACAAATTGTAATATATTACAAATTCCAATTTTGAGTGGCCCTAATACACAAACAATAGTATTACCGGCACGTTCAGAGGTTGTAAGGAAATTCTACTTACCCTCAGAAGAAGAATGTCTAATCTTAGACCAGGAAATTTCAGAAGGAGTATTCATACCTAGAACAATAGTGGCCTCTAAGAACCCTTTTGTGCGAGTTATGAATACAAATTCAGAAAATAAAATAATATCATCTGATACCAAACTAAAAACCTTACCGTTGTCTGATTTTGAAATAATAAATTTAAAACAAAATTTCAATAAAAATAATATGAGAACAAAAGAATTAAATGATATTATTGCAAAAAATTCGAATAAAGTATACTTACCCAAATTGCTTAAATTATGTGATGAGTATTCCAATATTTTTCAATTAGAAACAGACCCTATGTCTGTTAACAATTTTTATAAACAAAAACTAAGGATTATGGATGATAATCCAGTATACATTAAAAACTACAGGCAAGCTCATACGCAAACGGACGAAATAAATAAACAAGTTAATAAATTACTCAAAAATAAATTGATTGAACCTAGTCAATCTAACTATAATAGCCCCATTATATTAGTACCGAAAAAAGGGAATAAAAATAAATGGAGAATGTGTATTGACTATAGGATGGTTAATAAAAAACTAATAGCTGATAAATTTCCTTTACCAAGAATAGAAGATATTCTTGATAATTTAGGTAGAACTAAATTCTTCTCAACATTGGATTTATACTCTGGTTTTCATCAAGTACCATTAGATGAACAATCTAGAGACATAACTTCTTTTAGCACGCTATCCGGTAGCTATAGATGGAAAGTTCTTCCATTCGGACTTAACGTCTCACCGAATTCATTTTCAAGAACGATGTCACTCGCTTTCGCAGGTGCAACACCCTTTGTGTTTCACCCAACAATGTTTTCTTTATATGGATGATATAATAGTAACAGGGTGGTCAGAGAATCATCATTTAAAGAATTATCAGAAGTTACATATTTAGGTCATAAATGTACGGATCAAGGTATATTTCCAGATGACACTAAATATGACGTTATAACCAAATATCCAACACCTAAAGATAAAGACGAAACTAGACGTTTCGTAGCCTTCGCAAATTATTATCGGAAATTTATTCCAAATTTCGCTGGCATAGCTAAACCACTGAATGCTTTAACTAGGAAAAAAGCAACCTTTATTTGGAATGAAGATTGTCAAAAGGCTTTTCAAAAGTTAAAAAATTCATTATTAAAACCACCTATTTTACATTATCCAGATTTTTCAAAAGAGTTTACCTTAGTAGTAGATGCATCAAAAGATGCCGTAGGAGCTGCGTTAACTCAAAACTATAATGGCACGGATTTACCAATTTCATTCGCCTCAAGATCTTTTACAAAAGGGGAATCCAATAAGTCCACGATCGAAAAAGAGCAGCAATCCATTTTGCAATTACACATTACAGACCATATATTTACGGTACACATTTCACAGTAAAAAGTGATCATAAACCACTAACTTATTTGTTATCACGCATAAATATAAAAGATTTACGATTTACCCATGAAAATAAGGAAATGGCTCAAATAATGAGAGTACAAACAAGATCGTCCAACAACAATAATGAGAATAGTAATGAAAATAAAAATGATAATAACTATAGTAAAGATAGAATACAATCTTCTAAGGAAGACTGTACTAAAAATAGGGATATTAAAACATATGAAGCACTCAAGAATTGGAAAATTCCAAAAATAAAATTAATGAATTATAAAAAGGAAATCCTAGGTAAAATATTTAAAAACCGAAAATGCGCAATTAGTTTTGAGATAGGTAAATTTACAACTAAAAAGAAAATAACATTAGAGTTATTTTTCCGCGGATTAGAAGAAAAAACTAATAATTTAAATATAAACGAAATAGAAATTGATAATAATGATATCATATTTACTCAGCATACCATAAAGGAATTTAAAGAAATAGGTAATAGAGTATTAAACAAATTAAAAATCGCGATAATAAATACACCAAAAACAGTTGAAAAGACATTAGATAAAAATGAAATATTAAATCGATATCACAACGATCCTATATTTGGAGGACACGTTGGACAGAAAAGACTATATGCCAAGTTAAGAACAAAATATTATTGGAAAAATATGGCAAAAGACATAGCAAAATTTATACGAAATTGTAGAAAATGTCAACTAAACAAGACAAAAATGAAACATAAAGAACCTTTACAATTAACAGAGACCCCACAAAAATCGTTTGACGTAGTAATAATTGATACAATTGGACCGTTACCAAGGACAATAAATAACAATCAATATGCAGTAACAATTATTTGTGACCTGACTAAATTTTTAATAACAGTACCAATTCCCAACAAAGACGCTAAAACAGTTGCAAAAGCCATAGTTGAGAACTGTGTTCTGATATTCGGACCTATGAAAAACATTTTAACAGATAGAGGAACCGAATATAAGAATCAAATAATGAGAGAAGTTCTTTCGTTGTTAAATATTGAACATAAGTGTTCTACAGCGTACCACCATGAAACTTTATGAACTGTAGAAAGAAATCACAGAGTTCTTAACGAATACTTACGTTCATACATAAACGAAAATAAAGACAATTGGGACAGTTACTTACCATACTTTACTTATTGTCATAACTCAACACCAAATGCGAGCTTTCAAGAAAAATACGCTCCATTTGAATTGGTTTTTGGTAAAACACCATTAATACCAGAATTTATTCTTAACAGCAAAATTGAACCAATTTACAACTTTGACGATTACAGTAAGGAACTTAAATACAATCTACAAGTCATGAACAAGAACGCACAATACTTACTACAAAAAGCTAAATTAAACAACAAAAGATTATACGACCAAAACGTGAAAGGGTACGATTTTAAAGTAAATGACGAGGTTTTACTAAGAAAGGAAAATGCTCATAAATTGGATGCCTTATATAAGGGCCCATATGTAATAAAAAGTATAGAAGGTTCTAATATAAAAATTATAAATTCAAATAATAGAGAAGAAAATGTACATAAAAATAGATTAGTAAAATATAAACATTGATTTCTATAATAAAACCATACTAATTTAACTTTTATATATCAATTATTCGATAGTCTAGTATAAGATTAATAACTAAAAGTATTCTTAATTTTGTTTTAACATAAAATAATTTAACTGAACTAGATTAATAAACTTAAATGAGTTGGCCAGCTCAGCAAAAATACATAATATAAGAAAAAAAAAAGCAGATAAAATAAAAATAAATAAATAAGATTCTATTAGAATAAAACTTTTTTCTCAAATGAACGTTGATTTCTATCAAATTTTTTTATATATAAGAGAAGCAATATCAACAATGTCTACAGTATATGCATATATAATATATTTTTTTTGTTGTACCCTCACAGTAATAAAGTATAAAAATTCAAAAACAATCGAACGAAAAGAAGAGTGAAGAAAAAAAAAAAAAAAAAAAACCCACACAACTGGTTGTGTAAACAAACAAAGTTATTGTGATGATTAATTTTTTTTTCTTCTTCCCTTTCCTTTTTCTTTCGGAGGGAGATGTAGTATAAATTATATAATACTTATCGCATGGGTATAAAGTATGTCATAGTGGATTGCCCATTTAATTTATAATTCCTTTGATAACTTGAGTAATATACCTAAGTACATTGAACGACTTACCGCTTTGAGAAATATGAATCCAATACATGATAACATGATGATTGATCATTGCCAATCGTCTCTTGTATGCAATATTTAGAATGATCATAATGATTAACCATCATCTATCACATTTCATATACTTCAGGAAGGCAATGACCCAAAGGAATGCAATAATAATTGTGATATGCATTAATACCATAATTATCGATAAGGAATGCAAATGATATTAATTACCAAATTTATATGTATATACTGATATTGCACAATTTGATAATAAGAATAACTAAAAGTTAATTAGTATTAGTAGCGTTAGTTTTAAGTTTATAAATAGCCAAATTAAGTTTAATAAAGAGAGTATTAAGTAGAAAGTAAATCATGAAGGTCTTTTATTTAAAACTCGAGAATAATCATTATAGGAGTCACAATTGCCGTTTTGAGCGATTGTGGAAAAACAGATGTTTGAAAAGCGTGATTGATAAATTTTACTATGATAGGAGTTAATTGAAGTTCGAACTTTTTAATAAATTTTGTGGAAATATTATCAAATCCAGTCACGGCATTAGGTTTTAGTTTCGAAATTCTTTCAATAATTTCTTGATTATTAGTTTGATATAAGTTAAAGTTTTCATATAGATTGTATTGAAAGTTATTGAGGTAGATTTGATCTAGTTGTGAATTATCAATATTGAGTTCTTGTGTTACATTAATAAAATAATTATTTACAATTTCAGCGATTTCAAGTTCATTATTGATAGTGCTATTATTATAAGAAAGAGATTTTATGTGCGAATTGGAACTAATAAAGATGATTATTGTACAAAACTTTTTTATATAATTTCCATAACCGTTTATTATCGTTTGGATTCCGAGTAATCTCATCAGAATAAAATATTTTTTTGGCTTGTGTAATCATTCGTTTGACTTCAATTTTACTTTTGTTATATAATCCGGTAGTATGTGAGTCATGCGGATATTTTTTTTTGTATTTAAAATACAAATCTCGAATTCTAATTTTATTTATAATATCATTGGTCATCCAACAACATTTTGCTTTTTTATTACTCAAAGGAATTCTCTGTGTATTTTCCAGAATTATAGAGCTTAAATCAGAAACGATTTCATCAAAATTAGAATAAGAATTAAGTTTTGACCAAATTGAATGTCTAGCTATATTTTCATAGTTTAAAATTGTTTTAACATTGGTTCTAGGTTTTTGGCTCGGTTTTTTGTTTAGACTAACTAGAAGTAATTGATGATCTGAAAGATATGTATCCAAGACATGAAAGAAATATTCGTATTTACATAAATCTGTTATCAAATGATCTATAACAGTATTAGATGTTATTCCTTTTCTGGTTGCATATCTCTCTGATTTACGATTACATATTGTAAATCCGTTACAAAGGAGAGTAGTAATGTAATTTTTTACGTGTATATTATTTTCTTCCAGTAAATTGGTATTAAAGTCACCTAATATTATTGAATTGTTAAATAGAAGCGTAATTTGATTAAGTTTTTCTATAAAATCTACTCTTTTTGTTTCGTGTGATCTATATATTCCTATTATATTCATGTTGTCTTTCAATAATTTTACGATTAGAATGTTGGATTTGCCATATTCTTCTTGAAAAGCCAAAGAGCTATCAATACTGTTGTGTATGTATATTGCAACACCACCATAAGAGTCTTCCCGATTTGAAAAATAGCAATTATATTCAGGGAGATTAAAAAATTTATTTTCATTCTCATTTAACCAGATTTCAGTTAAAACAATTATGTGCAACTTACATTTGTAAGAAGCTATTAATTGTTCTATATCATGTAATTTCTGTCGTATACTTTGTATATTCAAATATATGATATTCAAGTTATTAATGTATTTGAAATTTATTTGAGAAAAGTTCACCTCGGTATAGTAATTGATTTTTTTATAATCATCTACATTTATCCGTTCGTTAAAATCCACCATTAGAAATAATAAGTAGCAATACTTTAATAGATATTAAATTATATAGGTAAATGGAAAAGGTTTGAGTCTGCGCTATTGTAGATGTTTTAGTGAATTTAACAATTTTTACAACTAAATAATATGCATCGTGATATATGTGCGAATTAGTGATATGTAAGATTAATTGAGGACAAAAATAGCTATGAATATATTTTGGTAGTTTAGAAATTATTAATGTTATTATAGGAACTAAAAATAAAATTTTATTGTATATACTTAATATATTTGTATTTATTTTTAATATTGCATTGGATAAAATAGAGAAACTAACTTTACCTAATACTCGAACCAATAATTTTTGGATAATGTAAAAATTCTTTAATTGTGAATATTTGCATGTATTCACTTGTTTTGAATTTCTTTCTTTAATCAGAAATAAAAACAACGTGCAAAATAATAAAAAAAAAACAAGTAAATAACCAACAAATTTAAATAAAAACAATAAAAGAGTGCGAGTTTTAATTAACAATTTGAAAAAATAAATTTTGTAAGTATTTAAAAATAATATAAGAATGTTTAATTTTAATAAAACAAAAATATTAGTAAATGTTATCATAAAACAATAGCAAAAGGTGTTAGCAATGTTAATACAAATTTTTAATTTTAATTAAAAAAAATAAATGTGAGTAAAAATAATAGTAAAACAAAAACAAAAGGTGTTAGAAATGTTATATGTGACTACATTATTTTTTATGATGCTACAACAATAATAACATAATATGGTTAATTGAATGGTATTATTTAGTAATGTTATTTTGGACAAATAAGACATCATTATAATTTTGAATCCTGAAAACCTTTGATGAATCTGTTTTCCTGATGTAAATTGTATTATTTTTGATCCACAGGTATTTGCATTCACAAGATGTGTTAATTTGTCTAGCTTCATGATGAAGTTTCGCTTGTAGTTGGGTGAGATGTTCTCGAAAAAATATTTCTCGATTGCTCGTTTCATCCAAACCAACTTCAGCCGTGAACAAGTTTAATGATTTTTTTTCTTGACATCATTTCGACTTTTGCATTACTTGTTTTTAACTTTAGTAGGTATAGACTTGAGTTATCGTTTGATTTGTTTTTATTAATATGAATATTTTTTATTTTAGGCTTCAGTTCAGTTACAGAATCGATATCCTGCAAGTTAATGTTAGCTTTTAAATAGTTCCCGATTTTCAATACAGCTTCTGTTGGATCATTAATTTTCGATGGAAGGCCTGCTATTATTATATTATTTTTATTTTCATTTTGCTTCTTTTCATCCAAAAGAAGTTCCATATAATTCAGTTTGTGCTCCAGGATCTGTGCTTTATTTTCATGCTGCCTTATTTTATTTTTCAGGATGACATTTTCTTCAAGAATTTGCCCATTCTTCTTTAGTAGATCATCGATTTGGTTACTTAAATAAGCCTGTGAACGATGAACTTCCGACACAACTGAAACCATCTGATTAATAGATTTGGCCAGAATTTCCAACGACCAGTTACTGGGAACAATTACTTCAAATAATGATTGATTTATTTTTTCTTTGCAGAAATTCACTGCTGATTCTACCACATCATCCGTATTAGTTTCTGCTCCAGCATTCACTACTGATCCGGCAATGAGATCATCGTCACCAACAACGATAAACGACTCATTCGATTGGGCGGGACATTCACTGCATTTCCATGAAGCAGAGCCCGCTTCAACTGCTGAAATTACCTCCTCTGCGACCGATGTACATTTTATGTGAAAATACTTTCGACAAAAACCACTACATTGAATGCCTTTGTTTTTACCATAGAATCGCATTTTACATACACAGCATTGCTTAGCCATTTTATTTTACTTTTGTGAATATTAAAATTTGTTTTATTATCCTATAAATTTTTTTTTTTTTTTTTTATTTTACATATTATATTATATATAGGTATATACACATATATTTTAATAATTATTTTGTATTAATTTTTTTATGTATAACAATAAAAAAATTAATACAATAAATTTTAACAATACTTAAAATTTATTTATTACTTTTTTTTTTTTATTATTATGTTTATGTTTATTTTTATTTTTATTTTTAGGGTAAATTGAGATTGAAATTATTAATCTTCATACGCAGAAGAAGTAACTGGTCACCCTTTTTATTTTATTTTTTTTAAGTGTATTGCAGTTAGAAGATATTAGTTAATTTATTTGATATTAGTGTAATATCATTAAATCAAAAATAGCGTTACAATATTTTACGCAAATGATAGTTCTGAGATAAATGTTTGTGTTGCAATATATATACTTATAGTATTAAGTTAAATGTTTATGTTTATGTATATTATTAAGATAATGTTACGGTTAAGATTATATAATTTGGTATTAGTTAAAGATATTTAATTGATTATTATTTCATGTATATTTTAATGTTTGTGTTGAGATATATATACTTATAGTATTAAGTTAAATGTTTATGTTTATGTATATTATTAAGATAATGTTACGGTTAAGATTATATAATTTGGTATTAGTTAAAGATATTTAATTGATTATAATTTCATGTGTATTTTAATGTTAGTGTTGCGATATATATACTTATAGTATTCATTTAAATGTTTATGTTTATGTATATTATTAAGATAATGTTACGGTTAAGATTATATAATTTGGTATTAGTTAAAGATATTTAATTATTATTATTTCATATATATTTTTTTTTTTTTTTTGCTTAATTAAATTTTTACACCAATTAAAATTTATTTGGTTTGGTATTGATTAACACAGTATAATGCTACAATATATACATGCGGTCCCTTTATAATATTTCTTTAGTTTTTTTAAGTTTTATTTCTTTTGATTTATTTAGTTTTAGTTCAAATTATTTTTTTCCTTTTTTACAAATTCTTTTTTAGTAGTAACTATTTTATTATTTTATTTATTCCGCTTAATTTACTTTGAATATTTTGTACTTAATTTTGATTTCACATCCTCTTCAAAACATGTCTGCACTCCTTCGCAGTTCATTCAATTCTCTTAAAAATTTCAATTCAATAAATACTTAATAATAATTAATAAACAATTAATTATAATTAATAAATAATTAATAATAATTAATAAATAATTAATAATAATTAATAAATAATTAATAATAATTAATAAATTATAATTAATAAATAATTAATAATAATTAATAAATAATTAATAATAATTAATAAATAATTAATTATAATTAATAAATAATTATTACTAAATAATTATTTATAATAATTATTAATAAATTATTATTTATAATAATTATTAATAAATTATTATTTATAATAATTATTAATAAATAATTAATATATAATAATTATTAAATAATTAATAATATTTAATAAATAATTAATAATAATTAATAAATAATTAATAACAATTAATAAATAATTAATAATAATTAATTAATAATTAATAATAATTAATAAATTATTAATAATAATTAATAAATAATTAACAATAATTAATAAATAATTAATATTAATTAATAAATAATTAATATTAATTAATAAATAATCAATATTAATTAATAACTAATTAATAATAATTAATAAATAATTAATAAATAGTTAGTAATAATTAATAAATAATTAATAAATAGTTAGTAATAATTAATAAATAATTAATAATAATTAATTAATAATTGATAATAATTAATAAATAATTAATAATAATTAATAAATATTTAATATTAATTAATAAATAATTAATATTAATTAATAAATAATTAATATTAATTAATAAATAATTAATATTAATTGATAAATAATAAATATTAATTAATAACTAATTAATAATAATTAATAAATAATTAATAAATAGTTAGTAATAATTAATAAATAATTAATAATAATTAATTAATAATTGATAATAATTAATAAATAATTAATATTAATTAATAAAAAATTAATAACACTTAATAAATAATTAATAATAATTAAAAAGTAATTAATAATAATTAATAAATAATTAATAATAATTAATAAATAATTAATAATAATTAAAAAATAATTAATAATAATTAATAAATAATTAAAAATACTTAATAAATAATTAATAATAATTAATAAATAATTAATAATAATTAATAAATAATTAATAATAATTAAGAAAAAATTAATAACAATTAATAAATAATTAATAATAATTAATAAATAACTAATAATAATTAATAATTAATAATAATTAATAAATAATTAATAATAATTAATAAATAAACAATAATAATTAATAAATAATTTATAATAATTAATAAATAATTAATAATAAATAATTAATAATTAATAAATAATTAATAATTAATGAATAATTAATAATAGTTAAAAAATAATTAATAATAATTAATAAATATTTAATAATAATTAATAAATCATTAAAAATACTTAATAAATAATTAATATTAATTAATAAATAATTAATATTAATTAATAAATAATTAATATTAATTAATAAATAATTAATATTAATTAATAAATAATTAATATTAATTAATAAATAATTAATATTAATTTATAAATAATCAATATTAATTAATAACTAATTAATAATAATTAACAAATAATTAATAAATAGTTAGTAATAATTAATAAATAATTAATAAATAGTTAGTAATAATTAATAAATAATTAATAATAATTAATTAATAATTGATAATAATTAATAAATAATTAATAATAATTAATAAATATTTAATATTAATTAATAAATAATTAATATTAATTAATAAATAATTAATATTAATTGATAAATAATTAATATTAATTGATAAATAATTAATATTAATTAATAACTAATTAATAATAATTAGTAAATAATTAATAAATAGTTAGTAATAATTAATAAATAATTAATAATAATTAATTAATAATTGATAATAATTAATAAATAATTAATATTAATTAATAAAAAATTAATAACACTTAATAAATAATTAATAATAATTAAAAAGTAATTAATAATAATTAATAAATAATTAATAATAATTAATAAATAATTAATAATAATTAATAAATAATTAAAAATACTTAATAAATAATTAATAATAATTAATAAATTATTAATAAATAATTAATAATAATTAATAAATATTTAATAATAATTATAAATAATTAATAATAATTAAAAAAAATTAATAATAATTAATAAATAATTAATAAATAATTAATAACAGTTAATAAATAATTAATAAATATTTAATAATAAGTAGTTAATAATAACTAATAAATAATTAATAAAATGAATAAATAATTAATAATACTTAATAAATAATTAATAATAATTAATAAATAATTAGTAATAATTAATAAATAATTAATAATAATTTTTTTTTTTTTTTTTTTCTTTATTAGCAATTGATACATATTTATTTGTTACATAAATAGCATATACTGTTACATTGGAATTTAATTTTGACCTTAGCCAAAGCTGTCTGGTCGTACAGAATTTTACAATATTAATATTTTATTTATTATTTGAAGATAAATTATATTTTTTTTTTTTTTTTTTTTTTTCTCTTTTTTTTTTTTCTTTGTTTGAATTATTACAATAATTAAGATTAGGTGCCTATTCAGATCTAGTAAATGTTTTTTTTTTTTTTTATTTTAATTTGGTCTTTATTTGTTTTATTTTTATTTTTTATTTTTTTTCTTATTTTTTGTTTTTTTTTTTTTTGAAACATAAACATCAACCAATGCATTTTTGTTTTTTTTTTTATTATAATCCAATTTATTTTTTTTTTATATTATAATTTTATAATGTCTACATTTCGATAGTTTTTTTTTTTTTTTTTTTATTTCTTTTTATTCTTTTATTTTTGTTTTAAATTAAAAAACCTGTTATTTGGTGTTCAGTATACTTTGCTAATATGTAGTTTATGAAAATACCTAAAGCATTGAAATTCCATTTGTAATACATAAACTAACCCATCAGAAATACTATAATTCTTTTTTTGAAAACACTTATGCTCTGAATTTCCTTCAATTCTCTTGGTAAGTTATTAAAGGCCTGCAGGCAATTATAAAGACAATTATTCTTCTGCTTATCTGTTTTAAATAGCGAAAGATAGAAATTGGATTTGTTTCTGGTATTGTAGGTGTGAAAGTCTATATTCCGGTTAAGAATAAAATTGTGTTTAATTTTGTTGTTAACTATTTTATATGCTAACAGGTACAGTTCACGATTGCAAAGGTTATCAAAGGAAAAGTACTGAGAAGTGTATAGTTGATGTGTAGGATATCCTAACGGATAACCATGTATAGCTTTTATTGATTTTTTGTGTAAAATGTCTAATTTGTTAATGTACGATTGAGTCGTTCTGTACCATATAGGATTTAAGTAGCTTAAGTGTGATGAAATATAGGATGAAAATATTAGGAATAAGACGTCTTTACTAAAAAATTTTCTTAGTCTCCTTAAAATAAAGATATATCGCGATATTTTCTTGATAACATGATCGATGTGTGGAGCTTATTGCGATGATCGATGTGTGGAGCGATTTGAGCTTATTATCTATCGCATACATTTACGCATACTCTTTGTTTTCTTTGCAAAAGGTATGTTTCGAAGAAATGTATGTCATTATTGCTCAAGTTTAGTTTAAGTAATTTATAGAGTAATATTTCGTGATCTACACAGTCAAAGGCTTTTTGAAGATCGATAAAAATACACCCCGTGTATTTACCTTTATCCATACTTCGAGTAACAAAATCCGTTAAAGCAAGGCATGCGGCGGTAGTATTGGAGTTCTCTTCGAAACCTTACTGATCTTGGTGAAGGATAGCATTATTTTTCAAGAAGAAGGTTAGTCGATTTTTGATAATTTTTTCAAAAATTTTTGAAAAAGTGCTTAAGACGGATATAGGTCGATAGTTTGTTGCACTGGTTACGCTTCCACCTTTATAGATAGGAGTTACCACAGCAGATTTGAGTGAATCTGGAAAGGTTGAGGTCAGAAACGAATTGTTAATATAATTCGTTAAAATAGGACACAGTTCAGTGGAGAATTTTTGTACAAATTTTGCAGAGATATAATCATACCCTGTCGCTGATGAAGATTTAAGAGAGTCAATTGCGTCTTTGACTTCCGTTAAATTTGTTGGAGTTAGTTGAAAAGGAGAAAATATGTTCCTACTAACTTTCCCCAAGAATTCCTTATCAATCGGACATAAATCAATATCAAGGGTATCAGTGACATTAAGGAAAAAAGTATTTAATAAGTCACTTATTTCTTGTGGATTTTCTATCACCATATTGTTGTGTTTTAAAGTTTTGATCTGATTACCAGTTTTTGAAATGCTTTTATTGTACAAAATTTTTTTATACAAGGTCCACAGTTTCCTACTATCATTAGAAATAGTTAGGTTACAATAATTTGTTTTAGCCTGCATAACTAGTTCATTTACTTTTTTTTTATAAAAAGCATAAAGATCATTAGTTTTAGCATCATTAGGGTACTTCTTCTTCTAATTAAAAAAGGAGTCGCGAATTTTTATAATTTTTATTATATCAGGAGTCATCCATTCATGTTTTTTTTTAGTATGGGTCACCGGGATTACTCTCGTATGCTCTTTTATAAGCAACAACAAGGCATGCACGAATTCGTCAAAACTGTAGTTATTTTGGTAAATGTTTGACCAGAAGCTATTGGACGATAAGTTATTGTAATCTAATACAGTTTTGTAAGTAGTGGCATTCTGTTCAGTGCATGGATTTAGGTTTGTACTAATAAAAAACATTTGATGATCCGATAGCGGAGTGTCTATAATATGTAAATAATGTGTCTATAATATGATCAATTATGGATTTATAATTTTTGTCAATTCTAGTCGCAAACTGTTCATTAATTTTATTGTAGATTAAATATCCGTTAGAGAGTAAAACCTGAGAATAGTTTATAACCTCCTTGTTGAGTTTGTCCAGTAGATTTATATTGAAATCCCCAAAAATTAGCGATCGATTAAAGGAAGAAGTAATTAAATCAAGTTTATTTATAAAGTCTACAATATTAGTTTGTTGAGATCTATAAAAAGACATGAGGTTTAAATTTTGTTTTAGTAATCTAACTATCAAAAAGTTGGAATTATTGTATTCTTCCTCAAGGATGGGAGCGCTATTAATATTTTCAGCCACAAATATCGCGACACCCCCGTACGTAATGTTCCGAATAGATTCAGTACGATTGGAAAAATATCCAGTGTACCCGGGTAGATTGAAAAATTGGTTTTCAGTTTTATGTAACCAAATTTCCACTAAAACTATTACATGTATTACACATCCATATGAATTAATTAGTATTTCAAGATCATTTAACTTATTCCTTAGACTTCTAATGTTTAAATACAAAATGTTTAAATTATGTTTGTATTTCATCATCACACTTTTGGGTAACTCTGTATAATAATTTACTTTCATATCATTCTCGATATTATAAGATGTCATTACTTTTTACGATAAGAGTAAAGAATAAGAATAAAGCCCGTTAGATAGTAGATAGAAAAATTGAAAAGTTGAAATCAGTATTAATCCGGCATCAAATAAAAGCGCATCGAAGTAATGTGAGGTAGAGTTTAAGTAAATTAATAATTTATTTTTAATTTTAATTTTAAGAGATTTCCTAATTATATTTATTATAGCTTTAATTGTAGTTTGAATTATAGTTTTTGTAAATGTTTTAATATATAGGTTGGAATTTTTAAATTTAATGTTTTCAAAAAATAAAAGAAAATCTAATAGTAAGATTAGGTTATGTATTAAAATAAAATTGCAATATAGGTTAATATGTATTGATCGCGGCGGGATATTTTTAAGAAAAATAAAATGTAATTTGTAAAAATTAAAGTGTTGATGTAGCAAAAATATTGTTGATGTGAATGTTAAAAAAATTGAATGAAAATAAGCAAATGTAAAATTTAATAGAAAAATAATTATTTTTAAGTTAAATGCAAAATTGTAAATAAAGAATCTAATTGATACATTTTTAAAAAAATTATAGTGTTTTTTTTGTATTTTAAATGACATGTGCAAAACAAAAATACTTAAAGCTTTCAGAAAAAAATTATGCAGTATAATTAAATAATAAGTTCTAATAAAAATATAGAA
Source organism: Poecilobothrus nobilitatus (assembly GCA_947095535.1). Taxonomy (NCBI): domain Eukaryota; kingdom Metazoa; phylum Arthropoda; class Insecta; order Diptera; family Dolichopodidae; genus Poecilobothrus; species Poecilobothrus nobilitatus. The sequence goes on along the minus strand of CAMUPU010000026.1, from coordinate 8,849 downwards.
CATACAAAAACAAAAAAAAAAAAATAATATATATAATTAATAATAATTAATAAATAGTTAATAATAATTAATAAACAATTAATAATAATTAATAAATAATTGATATTAAATATTAAACAATTAATAATAATTAATATAAATAATTAGTAATAATTAATAAATGATTAATAATAAATAATAGATAATTAATAATAAATAAATAATTAATAAATAATTAATAAAAATTAATAAATAATAATGAATAATTAATAATAATTACTATATATTTAATAATAATTATAAATAATTAATAATAATTAATAAATAACTAAAAATAATTAATAAATAATTAATAATAATTAATAAATAATTAATAATAATTAACACATAATTAATAATAATTAATAAATAATTAATAATAATTAATAAATAATTAATAATAATTAATTAATAATTAATAATAATTAATAAATTATTAATAATAATTAATAAATTATTAATAAATAATTATTAATAATTAATATATACTTAATAATAATTAATAAATAATTAATAATAATTAATAAATAATTAGAAATAATTAATAAATATTAAAAATAATTAATAAATAATTAATAATACTTTAATTAATAATACTTAATAAATACTTATTAATAATTTTAAAAAATTAATAATAATTAAAAAATAATTAATAATAATTAATAAATAAGTAATAATAATGAAAAAATATTTAATAATAATTAATAAATCGTTAATAACAATTAATAAATAATTAATAATACTTAATAAATAAATAATAATAATTAATAAATAATTCATAATAATTAATAAATAATTGATAATAATTAATAAATAATTAATATTAATTAATAAATAAGTAATATTAGTTAATAATTAATTAATATTAGTTAATAAATAATTAATATTAATTAATAAATATTACTTAATAATTAATAAATAATTAATAAAAATAAAAACTTAATAATAATTAATAAATAATTAATAATAATTAATAAATAACTAATAATAATTAATAAATAATTAATAATAATTATTAAATAATTATTAATAATAAATATTAAATAATTAATAATAATTAATAAAAAATTTATAATAGTTAATAAATAATTTATAATAATTAATAAATAATTAATAATAATTAATAAATAATTAATAATAAAGAATAAATATTTAATAATAATTAATAAATAATTAATAATAAATAATTAATAATAATTAATAAATAATTAATAATAATGAATAAATATTTAATAATAATTAATAAATAATTAATAAAAATTAATTAATAATTAATAATAATTAATTAATACTTAATAAAATTAATATATAATTAATAATACTTAATAAATACTTAATAATAATTTAAAAAAATTAATAATAATAAAAAAATAATTAATAATAATTAATAAATAAATAATAATAAAGAAAAAATATTTAATAATAATTAATAAATAGTTAATAACAATTAATAAATAATTAATAATACTTAATAAATAAATAATAATAAATAATAAATAATTCATAATAATTAATAAATAATTAATATTAATTAATAAATAAGTAATATTAGTTAATAATTAATTAATATTAGTTAATAAATAAGTAATATTAATTAATAAATATTACTTAATAATTAATAAATAATTAATAATAATAAATTAATAATAATTAATATATACTTAATAATAATTAATAAATAATTATTAAATAATTAATAATAATTAATAAATAATTAATAATAATTATTAAATAATTAATAATTATTAAAAATACTTATTAAATAATTAATAATAATTAATAAAAAATTTATAATAGTTAATAAATAATTTATAATAATTAATAAATAATTAATAATAATTAATAAATAATTAATAATAAAGAATAAATATTTAATAATAATTAATAAATAATTAATAATAAATAATTAATAATAATTAATAATTAATTAATAATAGTGAATAAATATTTAATAATAATTAATAAATAATTAATAATAATTAATTAATATTTAATAAAATTAATATATAATTAATAATACTTAATAAATACTTAATAATAATTTTAAAAAATTAATAATAATTAAAAAATAATTAATAATAATTAATAAATAAGTAACAATAATGAAAAAATATTTAATAATAATTAATAAATAGTTAATAACAATTAATAAATAATTAATAATACTTAATAAATAAATAATAATAATTAATAAATAATTCATAATAATTAATAAATAATTGATAATAATTAATAAATAATTAATATTAATTAATAAATAAGTAATATTAGTTAATAATTAATTAATATTAGTTAATAAATAATTAATATTAATTAATAAATATTACTTAATAATTAATAAATAATTAATAATAATAAATTAATAATAATTAATATATACTTAATAATAATTAATAAATAATTAATAATAATTAATAAATAATTAATAATAATTATTAAATAATTAATAATTATTAATAATAATTATTAAATAATTAATAATAATTAATAAAAAATTTATAATAGTTAATAAATAATTTTTAATAATTAATAAATAATTAATAATAATTAATCAATAATTAATAATATAGAATAAATATTTAATAATAATTAAAAAATAATTAATAATAAATAATTAATAATAATTAATAAATAATTAATAATAATGAATAAATATTTAATAATAATTAATAAATTATTAATAATAATTAATTAATAAATAATAATAATTAATTAATACTTAATAAAATTAATATATAATTAATAATACTTAATAAATACTTAATAATAATTTTAAAAAATTAATATTAATTAAAAAATAATTAATAATAATTAATAAATAAGTAATAATAATGAAAAAATACTTAATAATAATTAATAAATAGTTAATAACAATTAATAAATAATTAATGATACTTAATAAATAAATAATAATAATTAATAAATAATTCATAATAATTAATAAATAATTGATAATAATTAATAAATAATTAATATTAATAAATAAGTAATATTAGTTAATAATTAATTAATATTAGTTAATAAATAATTAATATTACTTAATAAATATTACTTAATAATTAATAAATAATAAAAAAAATAAAAACTTAATAATAATTAATAAATAATTAATAATAATTAATAAATAATTAATAATAATTATTAAATAATTAATAATTATTAATAATAATTATTAAATAATTAATAATAATTAATAAAAAATTTATAATAGTTAATAAATAATTTTTAATAATTAATAAATAATTAATAATAATAAATCAATAATTAATAATATAGAATAAATATTTAATAATAATTAAAAAATAATTAATAATAAATAATTAATAATAATTAATAAATAATTAATAATAATGAATAAATATTTAATAATAATTAATAAATAATTAATAATAATTAATTAATAATTAATAATAAATAATTAATACTTAATAAAATTAATATATAATTAATAATACTTAATAAATACTTAATAATAATTTAAAAAAATTAATAATAATAAAAAAATAATTAATAATAATTAATAAATAAGTAATAATAATGAAAAAATATTTAATAATAATTAATAAATAGTTAATAACAATTAATAAATAATTAATAATACTTAATAAGTAAATAATAATAATTAATAAATAATTCATAATAATTAATAAATAATTGATAATAATTAATAAATAATTAATATTAATTAATAAATAAGTAATATTAGTTAATAATTAATTAATATTAGTTAATAAATAATTAATATTAATTAACAAATATTACTTAATAATTAATAAATAATTAATAATAATAAATTAATAATAATGAATATATACTTAATAATAATTAATAAATAATTATTAAATAATTAATAATAATTAATAAATAATTAATAATAATTATTAAATAATTATTAAAAATACTTATTAAATAACTAATAATAATTAATAAAAAATTTATAATAGTTAATAAATAATTTATAATAATTAATAAATAATTAATAATAAATAATTAATAATAAAGAATAAATATTTAATAAAAATTAATAAATAATTAATAATAAATAATTAATAATAATTAATAAATAATTAATTATAGTGAATAAATATTTAATAATAATTAATAAATAATTAATAATAATTAATTAATAATTAATAATAATTAATTAATACTTAATAAAATTAATATATAATTAATAATACTTAATAAATACTTAATAATAATTTTAAAAAATTAATAATAATTAAAAAATAATTAATAATAATTAATAAATAACTAATAATAATGAAAAAAAATTTAATAATAATTAATAAATAGTTAATAACAATTAATAAATAATTAATAATACTTAATAAATAAATAATAATAATTAATAAATAATTCATAATAATTAATAAATAATTGATAATAATTAATAAATAATTCATAATAATTAATAAATAATTGATAATAATTAATAAATAATTAATATTAATTAATAAATAAGTAATATTAGTTAATAATTAATTAATATTAGTTAATAAATAATTAATATTAATTAATAAATATTACTTAATAATTAATAAATAATTAATAATAATAAATTAATAATACTTAATATATACTTAATAATAATTAATAAATAAATAATAATAATTAATAAATAATTAATAATAATTATTAAATAATTAATAATTATTAATAATAATTATTAAATAATTAATATTTATTAATAATAATTATTAAATAATTAATAATAATTAATAAAAAATTTATAATAGTTAATAAATAATTTATAATAATTAATAAATAATTAATAATAATTAATAAATAATTAATAATAAAGAATAAATATTTAATAATAATTAATAAATAATTAATAATAAATAATTAATAATAAATAATTAATAATAATTAATAAATAATTAATAATAATGAATAAATATTTAATAATCATTAATAAATAATTAATAATAATTAATTAATAATTAATAATAATTAATTAATACTTAATAAAATTAATATATAATTAATAATATTTAATAAATACTTAATAATAATTTTAAAAATTAATAATAATTAAAAAATAATTAATAATAATTAATAAATAAGTAATAATCATGAAAAAATATTTAATAATAATTAATAAATAGTTAATAACAATTAATAAATAATTAATAATACTTAATAAATAAATAATAACAATTAATAAATAATTCATAATAATTAATAAATAATTGATAATAATTAATAAATAATTAATATTAATTAATAAATAAGTAATATTAGTTAATAATTAATTAATATTAGTTAATAAATAATTAATATTAATTAATAAATACTACTTAATAATTAATAAATAATTAATAATAATAAATTACTAATAATTAATATATACTTAATAATAATTAATAAATAATTAATAATAATTAATAAATAATTAATAATAATTATTAAATAATTAATAATTATTAATAATTAATAATAATTAATAAAAAATTTATAATAGTTAATAAATAATTTATAATAATTAATAAATAATTAATAATAATTAATAAATAATTAATAATAAAGAATAAATATTTAATAATAATTAATAAATAATTAATAATAATTAAAAAATAATTAATAATAATGAATAAATATTTAATAATAATTAATAAATAATTAATAATAATTAATTAATAATTAATAATAATTAATTAATACTTACTAAAATTAATATATAATTAATAATACTTAATAAATACTTAATAATAATTTTAAAAAATTAATAATAATTAAAAAATAATTAATAATAATTAATAAATAAGTAATAATAATGAAAAAATATTTAATAATAATTAATAAATAGTTAATAACAATTAATAAATAATTAATAATACTTAATAAATAAATAATAATAATTAATAAATAATTCATAATAATTAATAAATAATTGATAATAATTAATAAATAATTAATATTAATTAATAAATAAGTAATATTAGTTAATAATTAATTAATATTAGTTAATAAATAATTAATATTAATTAATAAATATTACTTAATAATTAATAAATAATTAATAATAATAAATTAATAATAATTAATATATACTTAATAATAATTAATAAATAATTAATAATAATTAATAAATAATTAATAATAATTATTAAATAATTAATAATTATTAATAATAATTATAAAATAATTACTAATAATTAATAAAAAATTTATAATAGTTAATAAATAATTTATAATAATTAATAAATAATTAATAATACTTAATAAATAAATAATAATAATTAATAAATAATTCATAATAATTAATAAATAATTGATAATAATTAATAAATAATTAATATTAATTAATAAATAAGTAATATTAGTTAATAATTAATTAATATTAGTTAATAAATAATTAATATTAATTAATAAATATTACTTAATAATTAATAAATAATTAATAATAATAAATTAATAATAATTAATATATACTTAATAATAATTAATAAATAATTAATAATAATTAATAAATAATTTAATAATTAATAATAATTAATAAAAAATTTATGATAGTTAATAAATAATTTATAATAATTAATAAATAATTAATAATAATTAATAAATAATTAATAATAAAGAATAAATATTTAATAATAATTAATAAATAATTAATAATAAATAATTAATAATAATTAATAAATAATTAATAATAATGAATAAATATTTAATAATAATTAATAAATAATTAATAATAATTAATTAATAACTAATAATAATTAATTAATACTTAATAAAATTAATATATAATTAATAATACTTAATAAATACTTAATAATAATTTTAAAAAATTAATAATAATTAAAAAATAATTAATAATAATTAATAAATAAGTAATAATAATGAAAAAATATTTAATAATAATTAATAAATAGTTAATAACAATTAATAAATAATTAATAATACTTAATAAATAAATAATAATAATTAATAAATAATTCATAATAATTAATAAATAATTGATAATAATTAATAAATAATTAATATTAATTAATAAATAAGTAATATTAGTTAATAATTAATTAATATTAGTTAATAAATAATTAATATTAATTAATAAATATTACTTAATAATTAATAAATAATTAATAATAATAAATTAATAATAATTAATATATACTTAATAATAATTACTAAATAATTAATAATAATTAATAAATAATTAATAATTATTAAATAATTAATAATTATTAATAATAATTATTAAATAATTAATAATAATTAATAAAAAATTTATAATAGTTAATAAATAATTTATAATAATTAATAAATAATTAATAATAATTAATAAATAATTAATGATAAAGAATAAATATTTAATAATAATTAATAAATAATTAATAATAAATAATTAATAATAATTAATAAATAATTAATAATAATGAATAAATATTTAATAATAATTAAAAAATAATTAATAATAATTAATTAATAATTAATAATAATTAATTAATACTTAACAAAATTAATATATATTTAATATTACTTAATAAATACTTAATAATAATTTTAAAAAATTAATAATAATTAAAAAATAATTAATAATAATTAATAAATAAGTAATAATAATGAAAAAATATTTAATAATAATTAATAAATAGTTAATAACAATTAATAAATAATTAATAATACTTAATAAATAAATAATAATAATTAATAAATAATTCATAATAATTAATAAATAATTGATAATAATTAATAAATAATTAATATTAATTAATAAATAAGTAATATTAGTTAATAATTAATTAATATTAGTTAATAAATAATTAATATTAATTAATAAATATTACTTAATAATTAATAAATAATTAATAATAATAAATTAATAATAATTAATATATACTTAATAATAATTAATAAATAATTAATAATAATTAATAAATAATTAATAATAATTATTAAATAATTAATAATTATTAATAATAATTATAAAATAATTACTAATAATTAATAAAAAATTTATAATAGTTAATAAATAATTTATAATAATTAATAAATAATTAATAATACTTAATAAATAAATAATAATAATTAATAAATAATTCATAATAATTAATAAATAATTGATAATAATTAATAAATAATTAATATTAATTAATAAATAAGTAATATTAGTTAATAATTAATTAATATTAGTTAATAAATAATTAATATTAATTAATAAATATTACTTAATAATTAATAAATAATTAATAATAATAAATTAATAATAATTAATATATACTTAATAATAATTAATAAATAATTAATAATAATTAATAAATAATTTAATAATTAATAATAATTAATAAAAAATTTATGATAGTTAATAAATAATTTATAATAATTAATAAATAATTAATAATAATTAATAAATAATTAATAATAAAGAATAAATATTTAATAATAATTAATAAATAATTAATAATAAATAATTAATAATAATTAATAAATAATTAATAATAATGAATAAATATTTAATAATAATTAATAAATAATTAATAATAATTAATTAATAACTAATAATAATTAATTAATACTTAATAAAATTAATATATAATTAATAATACTTAATAAATACTTAATAATAATTTTAAAAAATTAATAATAATTAAAAAATAATTAATAATAATTAATAAATAAGTAATAATAATGAAAAAATATTTAATAATAATTAATAAATAGTTAATAACAATTAATAAATAATTAATAATACTTAATAAATAAATAATAATAATTAATAAATAATTCATAATAATTAATAAATAATTGATAATAATTAATAAATAATTAATATTAATTAATAAATAAGTAATATTAGTTAATAATTAATTAATATTAGTTAA
>CAMUPU010000025.1:30000-32500 GCA_947095535.1 Poecilobothrus nobilitatus | reverse complement strand
CACAGTATCGGGCCTCTGCTGTGGTGGACTTTACATTGCCGCGACACTCGTGGGACTAAAAACATGATGCAAAATAAAAACAAAAACCAGAAGGATATGGAAGGCGGAGTAGGAGTATTAGAAGGAGGAGAAATGGGATCAAACCCATTTACAAGGAGCGGGAGGACGATTAGGTCTCCCCCAGTGTCGCTGGTGGATGAGACCGTGACACCGAGGAGAGACAAGAGGGCTGAAGAGGCGTACTCGCAAATGCTGGCAGAAGCTGAGATCGATGACCTGCCGATAGAGCTGGATGATGACGAAGAAGACGTGAGTCCAGCTATTGAGTCGCCCCGGCGTGCATTTATGCATAAAATGAGGGCGAACGAGGAGGTCGCAGTGCGTAAATCCGTGCAGGTGTTAAGAGCGATGAAGGTGGTGACAAAAAATACGCAGAAAAACATCTCCAACACTGTGAAGCACGGTATAGCAGAGTTAGAGGAGTCGCTAGACGTGATTTTGGACTGCAGGAAGAGCTGGAAAAAGGCGGAAGCTGAAGGAAAAAAGCCGCGGCAGCCGAGGTGGAGTTGGAGAAACAGGCCCCACCGGCAAGCTCGAAACGACCAGCTTCCAGTCCTGCGGAGCGGGTGGAAGACAAACGGAAGAAGGCTGAAACTAGTGCTTCAACCGATAAGAAAAAAGGTGTGGCGGTGTGGACGCAGGTCCAATCTAAGAAGAAGAAGAAGGAGGCATCAGCCCAGCCGACGCAAATCCAGCCTCCACAACAAGTGGGAGTCAGAGATGTGGTGACTAAGACTGAGCCTAAAAAGAAACGTAGACGCGGGCCAAGAGTGAAACCGGATGCAGTCCTAATAAGGCCAAGTGAGGGACTGACAGACGCGAAAGTGCTGGCTGAAATCCGCGCCAGTGTGAAACCGGAGGAGTTTTACAGGCTTACTGCTGTAAATGAACGAAAGCAGAGGTTTGCCATTGTGGATATTGGCGAGCGAGGAGCTCGTTCGCTGATGTCCATTGGTAAAGTCAAAGTTGGCTGGGTGAACTGCACAGTGCGGAGAAGAGACGACCCGGGGCGATGCTTCAGGTGGCTCGACTATGGTCACATGGCGAGGGACTGCAAAGGGCCGGACAGGAGCAGTCTCTGCCGAAAGTGCGGCGGAGAGGGTCACCAGGCAAAAGTTTGTAGCCAAAAGGAGAGCTGTGTTCTCTGCATTAGCATGGGACCCACAGGCGACAGTGTGACCCATGCGTCGGGAACGGGAAGATGCACCGTATTCAGGGCAGCATTAATGAAGGCAAAGGCTCCACGATGGTCCAGATAATGCAGGCAAACTTACATAGGAGCGTGGTTGCAAATGACCTTTTTCGCCAGCTAGCCTTCTCCGTAGCTCGACCTGTTGCTCATTGGTGTTGGTCGACCTGTTGCTCATTGGTGAGCAGTATGGGTATGACCATCCTTCTCCCTGATATGCAGATGAGACGGGCACAGCGGCCATATGGATACGACATCCTGGGCGAATCCCAGTGAGAGAGCACGGTCGCGGCCGCTGGTTCGTTTGGATTAGGTGCAGGGAAATCACTTTCATAAGTGTCTACCTCACCCCAAACGAGCCCATTGGCGAGTTCCTGAAGAAACTAGACGATCTCGAGGACTTGATCCTTGGTGTTGCTGGTGGCGTGGTAGTGGGCGGCGATTTCAACGGGAAGGCACTGGAATGGGGAATGACAATTCCGGATGCTAGAGGGGGGTATGTGTTGGAGCTGGCGTCCAGGACGGGCCTCCTTGTCCTGAACGTCGGAAACACGCCAACCTTTAGACGTCCTGGTTGCGCAGGAACCATCCCAGATGTCTCGTTTGCTTCGGAGCGACTTGCTTCTCGTGTTGCGGATTGGCATGTGATCTAGGATTATACGGGTAGCGACCACCAGTATATAGTATTTAGGTTCGAGTTCCGCGAAGGTCAGCAGCGGCAGGCGATGCCTGCTGGCCGCTCTTCCAGGAACCTGGGTAGATTTGATGAGGCTGGGTTCGCCAGTTCGGTTTCGTGGGAGGTGGTGGCACCCATGAATACCGAGCAGGGGAGTCGGGCCCACTGCGAGATGATCGTCGATTCTACCTTAAGGCTGGTTGGCGAGGCTTGTGAGGCTTTCATTCCTCGTAGCCGGCCTCGGCATGGGAAGAGACCTGTATACTGGTGGACTCGTCAAATCGCGGAGCTTCGAAGGGAGTGCCTTAGGCTTCGGCGCTTGTCGACCCGCGCCAGAAGCCGGGATAAGGCTGCCCGTTGGTCTGCAGATCACAAGGCCAAAAAGAAGGAGCTTCGCCATGCTATAGGTAGCAGCAAGGCTCAATGTTTTAAAAAGCTGCGAGAGGACATTGATGCGGACCCATGGGGTTTGGGCTACAAAATCGTGTCTCAAAAATTTGGGACCCGAGGCTGTACCAACCTTATGGATGCTGCATCGATGGACTACATAGTTCGCGGGCTCTTTCCGGTGCATC
>CAMUPU010000024.1:0-5000 GCA_947095535.1 Poecilobothrus nobilitatus | reverse complement strand
TTTCTCCGGTATACCAATTGCCGCTCCTGTGCCAGGAGTGCAATTGGTATAACGCCGGCTCTCACAAGGACAGCCGGCTCCCACACCGTCCTGTAGGCTGAAGCAACCCTCAAGGCTGCTCTCCTCTGCACTCGGGCCAGTCTCAGTCTGTACCTCTCTTTGGAAAGGGCATGCGCCCAAACTTCAGATCCGTACAGCAAGACCGACATGACCGAGGACATTAGCAGCCTCCTAGTGCCAGCTTTAGGTCCACCCACGTTGGCCATTAATCTGCTCAGGGCCGCAATACCTCCTGCAGCCCTGTCCGCCGTTGCCTTTATTTGCTCGAAGAAGCTGAGGCCACGGTCTACAAGCATGCCAAGGTATTTCACCGCCGGTTTAGTCATAACGTCCAACTCCCCCACACGCAGAGGGAGTATGGTGTTTATCCTCTTTTTAGTTAGGACCACGATCTCCGTCTTGTTAAGAGCCAGCGACAGCCCATGCCCATCCATCCACGCACTGATGGTGCGCATCGCTTGGTTGAGCTTGAACTGCGCTAGCTCCACACTCCGCGCCGCGATAAGTAGGGCCACGTCATCGGCATACCCGACAAGTACTGTCTCGTCGGGCATGCCCAGCCGCAACAGACCGTCGTACGAAGCGTTCCAGAGATCGGGGCCAAGAACAGACCCCTGCGCCGCGCCTGAGGTTACAATCATACTCCTCGAACCCTCAAGTGTGTCGTACACCCTCAGTACAATCATACTCCTCGAACCCTCAAGTGTGTCGTACACCCTCAGTACAATCATACTCCTCGAACCTTCAAGTGTGTCGTACACAAGGGTTCGATCCGCCAGGTAGTCGTCCGCCATCCGGAGGAGGTATCCCGGAACTCGGTAATCCTCCTCCAGTGCCCTAATGACGTCCACCCACCTGTGGGAGTTAAACGCATTTCTCACGTCAAGTGTCACGAACAGAACAATTCGACGCGAGAAATGATTATGACCCTCCGCCCGATTTACGGCCTCCGCCACCTCAGTGATGGCATCAACCGTCGACCGACCCGACCTGAAGCCAAACTGCCGTGGCGATAGGCCTCCCGCGTCCGCGATGGCGCACTGCAACCGCGACCTCAGCAACTTCTCCAAAACCTTTCCAGCCGTGTCTAACATACACAGCGGCCGGTAGTAAGAGGGAAGCTTCGGGTCCCCCTTCCCCTTGCCCACCAGCACAAGTAGTGCTACCTTCCAGCGTTTTGGGAAGACTCCCGCTGAAAGACACGCATTGTACATGTTCAGCAAGAGGTTAGGGTTAACCCGGTAGACCCGCTTCCAAATTTCAACCGGGAATCCATCCGGCCCAGGCGCCTTCCTTGGTTTGAAAGAGCTAGTAGCCGCTTCCAATTCCTCCATGCGAAAGTAGACGATCTCATCCACATTTTCGAAATTCCTCCGTATTCTTTCCGGGTGCACCGGAAAGAGCCCGCGAACTATATAGTCCATCGATGCAGCATCCATAAGGTTGGTACAGCCTCGGGTACCAAATTTTTTAGACACGATTTTGTAACCCAAACCCCATGGGTCCGCATCAATGTCCTCCCGCAGCTTTTTAAAACATTGAGCCTTGCTGCTACCAATAGCATGGCGAAGCTCCTTCTTTTTGGCCTTGTGATCTGCAGACCAACGGGCAGCCTCATCCCGGCTTCTGGCGCGGGTCGACAGGCGCCGAAGCCTAAGGCACTCCCTTCGAAGCTCCGCGATTTGACGAGTCCACCAGTATACAGGTCTCTTCCCATGCCGAGGCCGGCTGCGAGGAATGGAAGCCTCACAAGCCTCGCCAACCAGCCGTAAGGTAGAATCGACGATCATCTCGCAGTGGGCCCGACTCCCCTGCTCGGTATTCATGGATGCCACCACCTCCCACGAAACCGAACTGGCGAACCCAGCCTCATCAATTCTACCCACGTTCCAGGAAGAGCGGCCAGCAGGCATCGCCTGCCGCTGCTGACCTTCGCGGAACTCGAACCTAAATACTATATACTGGTGGTCGCTACCCGTATAATCCTCGATCACATGCCAATCCGCAACACGAGAAGCAAGTTGCTCGGAAGCAAACGAGACATCTGGGATGGTTCCTGCGCAACCAGGACGTCTAAAGGTTGGTGTGTTTCCGACGTTCAGGACAAGGAGACCCGTCCTGGATTCCAGCTCCAACACATACCCCCCTCTAGCATCCGGAATTGGCATTCCCCATTCCAGTGCCTTCCCGTCGAAATCGCCGCCCACTACCACGCCACCAGCAACACCAAGGATCAAGTCCTCGAGATCGTCTAGTTTCTTCAGGAACTCGCCAATGGGCTCGTTTGGGGTGAGGTAGACACTTATGAAAGTGACTTCCCTGCACCTAATCCAAACGAACCCGCGGCCGCGACCGTGCTCTCTCACTGGGATTCGCCCAGGATTTCGTATCCATATGGCCGCTGTGCCCGTCTCATCTGCATACCAGGGAGAAGGATGGTCATACCCATACTGCTCACCAATGAGCAACAGGTCGACCTCCTTCTCCGCAGCTAGCTGGCGAAGAAGGTCATTTGCAACCACGCTCCTATGTAAGTTTGCCTGCATTATCTGGACCATCGTGGAGCCTTTGCCTTCATTAATGCTGCCCTGAATACGGCGCATCTTCCTGTTCCCGACGCATGGGTCACACTGTCGCCTGTGGCTCCCATGCTAATGCAGAGAACACAGCTCTCCTTCTGGCTACAAACTTTTGCCTGGTGACCCTCTCTGCCGCACTTTCGGCAGAGACTGCTCCTGTCCGGCCCTTTGCAGTCCCGCGCCATGTGACCATAGTCGAGGCACCTGAAGCATCGCCCCGGGTCGACTATTCTCCGCACTGTGCAGTTCACCCAGCCAACTTTGACTTTACCAATGGACATCAGCGAACGAGCTCCTCGCTCGCCAATATCCACAATGGCAAACCTCTGCTTTCGTTCATTTACAGCAGTAAGCCCTACACGGAGGTCCCTTGCATCCGGGACTGCCAGCCGTATGGGTTCCTCAACTTTGCCCTGTGTAACGAGGCAGTCCAACCCTCGGATTTCAAGAGAGCATTTAGGCTCAAGTCCGCTTACCACAGCCCTGTTACCCAATGCCCCCTGGATCGCTAAGCGGAAGTCCTCTTTGTTCTTGGTCCCAGGGCCAAGCTCAATGAGCACTCCCCCGGCCCTAGTCTCTCGAACACCTTTTATATCTGTGGCCGACTCCTCCGGTTTCACACTGGCGCGGATTTCAGCCAGCACTTTCGCGTATGTCAATCCTTCACTTGGCCTTATTAGGACTGCATCCGGTTTCACTCTTGGCCCCCGTCTACGTTTCTTTTTAGGCTCAGTCTTAGTCACCACATCTCTGACTCCCACTTGTTGTGGAGGCTGGATTTGCGTCGGCTGGGCTGATGCCTTCTTCTTCTTCTTCTTAGGTTGGACCTGCGTCCACACCGCCACACCTTTTTTCTTATCGGTTGACGCATTAGTTTCAGCCTTCTTCCGTTTGTCTTCCACCCGCTCCGCAGGACTGGAAGCTGGTCGTTTCGAGCTTGCCGGTGGGGCCTGTCCCTCCAACTCCACCTTGGCTGCCGCGGCTTTTTCTCCTTCAGCTTCCGCCTTTTTCCAGCTCTTCCTGCAGTCCAAAATCACGTCTAGCAACTCCTCTAACTCTGCTATACCGTGCTTAACAGTGTTGGAGATGTTTTTCTGTGTATTTTTTGTCACCACCTTCATCGCTCTTAACACCTGCAAGCATTTACGCACTGCGACCTCCTCGTTCGCCCTCATTTTATGCATAAATGCACGCCGGGGCGACTCAATAGCTGGACTCACGTCTTCTTCGTCATCATCCAGCTCTATCGGTAGGTCATCGATCTCAGCTTCTGCCAGCATTTGCGAGTACGCCTCTTCAGCCCTCTTGTCTCTCCTCGGTGTCACGGTCTCATCCACCAGCGACGCTGGGGGAGACCTAACCATCCTCCCGCTCCTTGTAAATGGGTTTGATCCCATTTCCACTCCTTCTACTACTCCTACTCCGCATTCCATATCCTTCTGGTTTTTGTTTTTATTTTGAATCATGTTTTTATTCCCACGAGTGTCGCGGCAATGTAAAGTCCACCACAGCAGAAGCCCGATACTGTGGTAAGGTCATAAATACTCCCTGAGGTGACCTGGTATCAGGGAGGCTCCGTTTGCGATAGCTAAGTATACCCCCTTGCTACCAACTAGTCCACTGGGCACGGGTCGCATGACACCACTGGATTAGGGGGGTTGGATTTTAGTCGCCTTGTACGACAAGCATGCCTTACTGCGGGAATATTCTACACCCCTATCCTGCGGGGGGATAATTATAATAATAATAATAATAACAATAATAATAATAATAACAAAAATAATAATAATAACAATAATAATAATAATAATAACAATAATAATAATATTAATAATAATAGTAATAATAATAACAATAGTAATAATAATAGTAATAATAATAACAATAATAATAATAATAATAAAATTAATAATAATAACAACAATAATAATTATAATAATAATAATAATAATAACAATAATAATAATAAAAAAATAATAAAATTAATAATAATAATAACAATAATAATTATAATAATAATAATAATACAAATAATAATAATAACAATAATAACAATAATAATAATAATAAATTTAATAATAATAATAACAATACTAATTATAATAATAATAATAATAACAATAATAATAATCATAATAACAATAATAATAATAATAACAATAATAATAATAATAATAACAATAATAAGAATATTAATAATAATAGTAATAATAATAACAATAGTAATAATAATAATAACAATAATAACAATAATAATAAAATTAATAATAATAATAACAATATTAATTACAATACAATAATAATAACAATAATAACAATAATAATAATAACAATAATAATAATAATAATAATAATAATAAC
>CAMUPU010000023.1:37500-41774 GCA_947095535.1 Poecilobothrus nobilitatus | reverse complement strand
CTATTTCATTAAAATATTTGTTTAGTGTATTAGCAGTTTCAATATCGCTTGTGGTAATTTCTCCATTTTCTTTAATCAGATTACCAATATAGTCGTTCTTTTCATCCTCTTTATTTTTTATTGTGTAATTTACAACTTTCCATAGTTTTCTATTATCATTTCCTGCTTTTTCAATGCAATTGTTAATGTGGCTATTCTTGGCTTCCAGAATGACATTTTTCATCTTTTTCTTATATTTTAAGTATTTTTCTTTTTTAACCATGTTACTTGGATCTTTTTTGTGCGCTTTATATAACTAACGTCTAATTTTTAATTTGTCAAGAATAACTGGTGTAATCCAATTATTATTTCTTGATCTTATTTCATATGTTACTGTACTGCATTGTTTTGCTTCTTGTATGATTCCAATAAGTTCATCAACTTCAGTAATTTGTTTCTCAATTAATTTATTAGCAACTCTATTACAGAATTTATGATAGTCTGTTCTGCTATGTGAATGCTTTAAATAAGGTTTTAATGAAGTTTTTATCATTTGAATACACACTAGGGCACTCTTATGATCAGATATTTCATTATCTTCAATTTTATATGAAATTTTATGTTGATCCTCCATATTTGATATAATATGATCAATTAGCGTATTAGTTGTAGCTGTTTGTCTTGTACTATATGTTTTATTTATGATTTTATAGCCGGAAATGTTTAACATGTCTACATATTTAATAACAGTGGTTGTTTTTTCAAATAAATTTAGATTTACATCAGCAAAAAAGATACAGTGTGAGAATCGATCTACCTTTTTTTGTAAATATTCAATAAATAAAGTGCTATTTTCATTAGGAGCTTTATAGAAAGTACCTATTTTTAGTTTAGGTTGCATATTTAACATTTCAATAACAGTGAAGTTATAGCTTTCATCTTTTTCAACTTCATTATATTTAAACTTATTATTGACAAAGATTGCAGTTCCACCTCCTCTTCTTTCATTTCTACAGTTAAATGTTGCATTAAAGTTTTGTATGTTGTATGTATTAACCTCATTTTCAAAAATCCACACTTCTGTAAGAACGACGATATCAATGTCTTTATAACTATGAATTAATGCTTCAAGTTCCAGTAATTTTTTATGTCTTATGCTACAAATGTTTAAGTATAAAATATTTAAGTTTCCTATATTTATGTTGTTTGATTCTGTATTCATAAAACTTGTATTATTAATCATTATGGATTACTTATCATATAATTTCTCCAAGATTCTCTGATTTTTTGCAGATGTTCCCTGTACTTGTTATGTGCCGCCTGTATGAAGTTAAATCTTTAGCAACCTCTTCATTAGAAATACCTATACTTACATGATACTGTTTATATAATTTACTTAATTCTTGATAGTCAGTCGGTAGACCTTCCTGGTTGATAAGTACTTTGATGTTTGTTTGAGTTATCCCATTATAACAAATATCATTCTGGTCATAAAAATAAGACAAGTATAATCTCACGTTATTATATATTCTGTGTTCACGAAAACGTGAAAGAGCGTATATACTATCTCCTTTCTCAATCCCATTTTTGGTCATTCTAACTATTGGAGGAATCATTGGATAAATGAAAATGCTTTTTTTGTTTCCTTGAGATGGAATTTTCTTTGTTTCTTCTATGTTTTTACTTAGTGGATTTAATGTTTCTCCTTTAATCCAGTTGCCTTGGTTAGTATCTCTCTTTATTTCAGCGTTTTTATTGCTAACTTTATTCTCAATAGTAATACTTTTTATATTTTTAGTAGACGAATTTTCATGTTTGCTATTAATTTTCGTACTACTATCGGTAATATTATTCGTATTGTTGTTATAACTTGAGCTAATATTTGCGCCATATTTAAAGTTATCACAAGAAGAACTTTTGCTTTTTTGTTTATTAATTTTTGAATTTGTTCTTGTCCAAAATTTAGGAATGTAACTAAATATTTTTATTGCTTTTTCTTTACTTTTGACTTTTATTGCTTTTTCTTTACTTCTAATTTCACTGTTACGAGTAACATGATCTATTGAATTTTTTACAGGTTTATCCATAACAGATTCTTTTCTTTTTTGTTATTTATATTAATAATGGAATTTTCATTTTGTACATATTTGGTACTAATGAATTTAACTACCTTAACAACTTTCTGTGGTTGCTAGTAACCAATCGTTTTTTTTCTTTGACATAATTTCTGTTGATAAGCTGGACAAAGCTTACTGAATGTTTTATGATTAACATCCACATTTAATCTCAATTTTTCATTGTATTTTACACAATTTATGCATTTAATAATCTCTTAATTTTTGCAGTCGCTGGTCTTATGGTGTTGGTGACATTTTAGGCATGTTTCCCTATTCGTGCAATCTGCCGATTTATGGTTAAATCCCTTACATTTATAGCACCTCATAACATTTACAGCATCGAATACTTTGCATCTTTCCCATCCAATACACACTTTTTCATTTTGTAATATCTTAGGAAAGCTCTCCTTATCGACTTGAATCACTGCGTTGTACATTTCCTTGTTAAATTTGTTCACAGTGTGTACCTTTATAACCTTAAGGTCCGACATTTCCATAAAAGGATTTTGTTTTTTCAATTTTTGAACGATTTCCTCGTCACTGAATTTATAATTCATATTAACAATCTCAAATTTTGGTTTTATATCCGTTGGTATTTTAATTACATAGTTATCATTCATTTTTTTTTTCCAACTCCAATTTTATTTTATCACGTTCTTCTACAGTATCAGTTTCAATTAAAATTGTTCCATTTGTTCTATTTTCAATATTTTTTATTTTAAGATCTTTTGGATCAACCTTTGTATTTAAATCGCTTTTCGTTTTTTCACTTTTTTGTTTGTTTTTTGGCTTAACAATCAACGGTAATTCTTTTTTCATTTTCATTCCAATATTTTTCGTATTTTTTACCATATCAGCAAATGATACAGTTTGACCCACATTTATATTATTATTTTATTTATATTATAATTTCTGAATAAACATCTTCTAATGATAAGTTTAAATTTTGAATGAGAGGAATAGTGTTATTTAAGGTCTGGAAATTCACGTTTCCATGCCCTGTTTGCGACTGACGGTACACGTTTTGGAATTTGTATGCAAAAAATTGCAAATTTCATCAGGGCAGGATGAGACTTTACCATCTAAGGACATAGAGTTTGGGAAACCTGACGACTTACGTTTTGTATTAACAAATTCAAATAATTTTTCTCCATTTACTTAAAATGGAGTTACCAATATTTTGAACGTAATTATCGTACGATGCAATGCATTTTATTTTAAATTCATCAGCCAATTTTTTATACTCATTAATAGTTTCGGAGCTTGGATCAACTGATCATTTAATAATTTTATATAATTTATTTCTACGATTACGTAAAGATCTGAGTTCCCTATCTAGCCAAGGTTCCATTAATTTATCTTTTTTTAGTATCCTTGGCGTGTAATTATCAATTATAGATGATCAAATTGTATGAAAATCCAGAACTACTAAATCTAAATCTCGCTGCATTAACAGCTCGTACCAGTTTATATTAGATAAGGCATTGTTAATGCCTTCGTAATTAGCGTTACGGAAGTCACACACATTCTCATTATTGTAGGACTTCGAAAATTGTTGGTTAGCTTGAGTTAGTTCTATTTGCATTATGATGGAGTGAGTTGGTAAAAAGATTATCTGTATCATTGACAGCATGAACCAAAACATCATCATAAGCATTTGAAAAAGCTAGGTCTAACCATCTACCATTACTATTAGGATGTTGTATTATTTGTTGTATATCATTTCCATAAAATGTACTTATAATGCTAAACTCAATTTCATCTAAAAAGTTAACTGGTAGTAGATTATTATCCAGTTCATCAGTCACAAAAGATAAAGATGGACGGTTAAAATCGCCCAAGACAAAAATATTATCATCCTCTGCCATTAAAGCAATTACAGACTTACATATATCCAAGAATTCGTAATAAGAGGATTCATCAGAATTTGGAGGAAAATATACTACTCCTAGATAAATACTTTTACTACCAGCAAGAATTTTAACAAAAATGTATTCAAAAGATAAGGAGTTGTTGGAACATATTAATTCACATGAAAAGCCGTTATAGACAGCAATTAGAACACCACCACCTCTAGAGAGACATGTGGAAAGGTAGTTACGAGCATTTTTATAAATTGACCAATTGTTATCGAGAAATTCTTCATTTTTAAAAGAGTCGATCAACCAGGTTTCTGTA
>CAMUPU010000023.1:17500-30000 GCA_947095535.1 Poecilobothrus nobilitatus | reverse complement strand
GTCCACATTTAATCACAGGTGACTTTAACGGTTAGAACCCGCTTTGGGGTACAGAAATTACTAATCAAAGAGGAACAATAATAGAAAATTTCATATTAGCTTCTGATCTCTTAATTCTAAACAACGGCAATCCAACACATTTTTCTACCCACAACTCCTCCACACACGTTGATTTATGAATTTGTTCAAGTATTTTGGCGCCAAAATGCACCTGGAATACAATAGAAGATCTTCATGGCAGTGATCATTTCCCAATTTCCATTATAATACTCAATCAATCAAACCAATTACCTAATTTTATTCCTAAATTTAAATTACATTTGGCTAATTGGAAAAAATATCAAGACAATATTAACACATCGCTCTCTAATATTTCCGCTTCTGGTAATATTAATCGAGATGCAGCAAAACTGAAAAAAGTTATTCGAGTTTCTGCTACCAATGCAATACCTCAAACCACGCCTCATAAATCAGCAAAGCACTTACCATGGTGGACTAAAGAGCTGGCTTCTCTATGCACATTAAAAAAGCGTTCTTTTAATCTTCTACGACGACAGCCTACAACCGAGAACATTATTAACTTTAAAAAAAATAGAGCTATTTTCAGACGTAAACCTAAAACAACCAAATCAGAATTTTTTGCTAAAATAACCGCCGAAATAACCCCATCCACACCTATTTCAAACATCTGGAAAAATATACAATCCCTAACTGGTAATTAATTTCAAAAGTAAAATAATTAGAATAATAAACAATAGCAACATTATAACTACCAACTCTATGGACATTGCAAATCTCTTTGGTCAAGAATGGTCCTTCGCCTCTGAAGATTACAATTTCTCTAGTGCCTTTGTTAATGAAAAATCTGAATGCTTATCAGTAGAATTATCCGATATTTATGTCGATCCATTGGCGGGGAGGATAGAGAACAAAATTAATATGTTAGAATTGGAATCTACGCTTAACACATTAAAAGGTGATACGCCAGGTTTTGACCGTATATCATATCCAATGATTAAAAATATGCCACCTGAGGGGAAAAAGTTCCAATGTACCTTATACAATAAAATCTTCAGCACCGGTTACATCCCTCAAGACTGGACAGTAGCCACAATCATCCCCATTCCCAAACCAAATAAACCAATAGACCAATTAGAAAGTTACAGGCCAATTTCACTATTGCCCTGTCTAAGTAAAGTTCTTGAAAAAATTGTTTCTACTCGGATACTTTGGTATCTTGAGAAAAAAAAAACTAATAAAAGATAACCAAGTGGCCTTCGAACCCTCAAAAGGTACAATGGACTCCCTCTTATATATCGATCACCTAGTAACAAACTCTCTATCAACAAAAAACCATATTTCAATTTTATCTATAGATTTCAAAAAAACTTTTGATCGTATCGGTATGCACGTCGTTTGCAATCAACTTAAAATTTGGGGAATGGGCAGTAAAATTATTAAACTTGTAAAATCCTATTTAAGCAGCCGGAAATGTAGAGTAAAAATTCACAACAACTATTCAAATATATTTTCCTTAAATAACGGTATTCCCCAAGGCTCACCTTTGTCGGTGACTCTATTTTTTATTGCATTTAACAAACTAAGCGAAATTATTTCCCAATATAACTCAACAATTAAACATACGCTGTATGCCGACGATCTCTATTTAATTTTCAAAATAAATGATATTGATAATATAAAATCTATTTTACTTAATATTTTTAATAAAATTTCTGATTGGTCCAATAACTCAGGTGCGACTATCTCCTTAAGCAAATGCAAACATCTTCACATTTGCAAAAAACAAAAATGCAATGATTTAAAATTTTATATAGAAAACCATTTGATACCTAACGTATCAGAACTAAAAATTTTAGGTCTATTATTCGATAGAAAGTACACCTGGAAAAGTCACATTGAAAATTTAAAAAAATCAATATTAATTAGGCTAAACATTGTAAAATTTTTTTCTAACAATAAAAGCTTAGCACATATCAACTCCAAAATCAACATAATACAGAACCTATTATTATCAAAAATCGACTACGGCTTACCAATATACGGAAAGAGCAAATCCAAAACACATTTGCAGCAACTAAATGCGGTCTACCACGCAGCAATTCATATAGCTACTGGTGCTTTCCATACAACACCTGTAGCCAATATGTTAATTGAAACGGGACTTCCATCCTTAAAAAACCTTTGCAGAATACTCACAATGAGAATTATACCTAAACTATTGTATTCTTATAACTCTCCCATACAAAATGAATTAAAGAATATTCTGAAAAGGAAAAAATGCTCAAAAATTGAATCTGCAATCTCACTTGCCACGGATCTAGCTAAGAAGTAACAAGTTCCACTAAAGATTCCCAAAAAATCAGTTTCTATCTATCCTCCATGGAACTTGCGTAATACTGCAGTTAATCTTACACTTGCAAATTATCCAAAAGAATCAACCGGCAATTCAATATTCAGACAAGTATTCCTAGAAATTTCGCTTAACCTACACAACAAAGGATGGAAAATTTACTACACTGATGGGTCAAAAGCAAAAAATGCAACCGGTTACGCAGTCATAAATGACAAAAACCAAGTAACAACGCTTGGTAGATTACACCCAGACGCATCTATATTCCACGCTGAAAGTCATGGCATTTTGTCAGCCCTACTGGTAACATCAAAACTTAAGGGTAAATTTTGTGTTTGCTCTGACAGCCTTTCAGTACTAAAAGCCATAACAAATCTCAAAAATCACACTCCAATAATTAATTCCATCAGAGATATTCTAATCAAAAATCGTACAAAACTTCAACTTTTTGGATTCCTGGCTATGCTAATATTCTTGGCAATAACACAGCTGACAAGGAAGCAAAATATTCAACTATAGCGTCAATAATTACAGCAGACTGGTTCCTAAATAAACAAGATATGAAAAGGTTTCTTAAACAACAGTTCAGTAATATAAACTGTGTAAACTGCAATCAACACTACAATTCAATAAACCCAAATAAAATCAAGGCTAACTTTCCCACGCAGCTAAGTAAAAAGGAAATTACAAACTTTATTCGTCTTCGACTAGGCCACACAAAACTAACCAAAGATTACCTGTTCTCAAAACCAATAATTAAATCAACTTGTCAACTTTGCAAAACACCTGTAACAATAGAACACTTTCTTAATAGTTGTCGATATTTTGATAATCACTGGAAAAAACTTTTTTCAAATGACCCTACAGAACTTCTCAAAGCTACAACTACAGAAAATATTATTCTAATAAACAAATTTTTAAAACTAACAAATCTATTTTACATGCTTTAATTATTTTGTATACTAATTAAAAATGTTTGTAAACTTTCCAGCTGCACTTCGTTAAAAATAAAAATAATTCAATTGTAACATACAGTTATTATAATATAAAAAAAAACGAGAAAGAATACAGTTGACTTTGTCAACTCTTAGATACCCGTACGAACCGTTAGTATGTTAACAGCCTGTCACTCTGCTCACAATATTATTTTTTTAATATTTTAGTATTTTAAAATAATTTGGGGGAATTTTATAATTTCTAGAACTATGGGTTGTACATATATTCAAACTATATGTTTATCTGTACATTCTTCGAAAGCAGATTCTAACCTTTCACATAACGATTATCAATCCAAAACTTTTTCAAATATTCTATAGTACCATTTAATACTAAGCGGTAAATGTATATTAAATTTACTTAGTACAAAATAGTAAATATAATTTTAAATATTATATTATTATATGCTTTTATATTAACTCGTCGCTGTCGGTTTATTTATTTATTTATTTATTTATTTATTTATTTATTTATTTGTCATTCTGTCACGCTTTTTATTATCTTCGTAATCTGTTAGCAAGATTTGTAAGTGTAGTATGGTGCAGAGGATAGTGTACAGGTTTCAAAAGTGGGGATCATGTTGTTCGAATCCAGTTCACATGCAACATTTTTTTTTTTTTAACTATCTATTCATCAACATTTTTTGAATAAAATATGTATACATTTTTGTATATATCAATTTAAAACTTACATTTTTATCTCTTATTCATGCATACAAACATACACATTATATTTTTGATCTTTCCTGGTGTTTTGTATTAGCATAATTAGCAAAACACAATCCATGCATATAATATTTTTATGTATGTTGCTAAGTTATTTTGTTTACAATATTTGTTTAGTATTTAAATCAAAATATTTGCTGTCAACATTCTTTAATGCATATTGAATTAATGCATATACGGTGCAGAGGAAAGTGTACAGGTCTTGAAAGTGAGTGTTAATATGTGGACTGTGGTTCGAATCCAATTCGTATTATGTATAATTTTTTTTTTTTTTTTTTTAACTCTATTCATCAATATTTTTTAAATAAAATTTTATGTACCTACATAATATTATTTTTGTACATAGAAAAGAATATAAAAAGTAAAGATCATTACAAAATTATGCTTTTGCGCATTACGCATTATGATTTACAAACAAAAAATCTATTACGCATTATGATTTGTCAACACAAAAAATTAAAACTACGTATGTAAATATGTACGTACGTATGTACATAATATTTATTTATTTATTTATATTCAGGTACCGTGGTACATAAATGTGGTAGCTATAACCCTTGTTTCCTGGTAGGAATGTGTACGTGATATAATGATATATTATAAAGTATTTACATATTGCGATATATGAATATTTTTTTTTTTTTATATTATAATTATTGTACCCAGCCGGGAATCGGACCTGAGACCTCTCATTCCCTTATGAATGAGAAGCGGTGCGTCAACCACCGCACCAATGGCTGGATACACATAATATTATGTTAAACTAATTTCCTAAATTATTTTGTTCCGCTCCATTTGTTTATAATTTAAATCAAGATATTTGTCAACATTTTTTACTGCATGATCTTATTAAGCGATTAGGTAGGTAGGTGTTCAAGGTTAGATGTTTGTTTGGATATACGATATACTACTAATAGTATACTATAGAAATATACAGTAAAGTACATTTATGTATATATCATTTTCATTCGAGTTATGTTGTTGGATTGTAATAGTTAATAGTTAATAGTAACTTTATTGTGTCAATTTTTACTTTTACAATATTTTACAATATTTCATTTCTTAAAAACTAATTACAATTAAATTTACTAAGCTATGTATATAGTTTGGCTTAGTGGTTCTTTTGATTTTTTTTTTTCTTCATTTCGTTCTTACGATACAATTGTTAAACTTTTACTTGTAATTTTAATAGTATTACAATTTGTTATTTTTGCTTTAAAGAATTACTTGCACCCGGTATTTCTAATATATAATTATGCTTTAAGCTGACTAGATTATAAATAAAACAAAAAAAAAAAATAAAATAAAATAAAATAAAATAAAAATACATATAAATCCAATTTGAACATTGATCTAAAGTAAATTTAAATTTCTTTAAATTTACCAATTTTCTTTGTTTTCTATATAATTAAAATTCTTTTTTCTCTTTTTATTTATTTATCTCTTTTTTTTTCAATTAACTTCTATGATTAAGTTTAGTATTCATATCATAACAATAAAATTCTGATAAATGTTTAATATTTATTGGTTCAAAAAATTTTTGTTGGTTTTGAACATTTAATATAACAAATGGTGATAAATAATAATGCTGATTAATAGTATCACTAATGTGATCTTCATGTATATTTCTGATTAAAACATTAATATGATTTTCTGTTTTAGCAAGATATTTTTTAGTTAACAATGTCGCATAATATATTATAGGCTTAATGTTGGCTGCCTCATATATGAATCTGTTAGAATACCTTTTATTTACATTTTCAAAATATTTATTTGTACAGTTTCGTAGTATTTTTCTTTCAAAAATTTGTATTTTTTGCGCTAAGCTAGGTGATAATGTAAACCAAATTGGAAACCCATAACATAACACAGGCCTTATAATTTGTTTATAAATTAAAAGTTTAGTTTTTGTTGATAAATCCCTATGTCTTAAAAGTGGTTTCAATTTGGATGTTGTATTAACAGCTTTTGTAAGAATTTTTTTAGCATGTTCATTAAATTTAAATAAATTATTAAAATTAATACCTAAATACTTTAGGCTATTTTTTGGGGAAACTAAATGTGAATTTAATTCAAGTTTTATTCTTTTACTTTTAGCTACTACTTTTTTAGGGGCTTTACCGCTAGCGTTTCTAAAGCATATTAAAACTGATTTTTTTGAATTAATTCCAATTTTCCATTTATCATAGTATTTAACAATCTTTTCACTATGACTTTCCACATACTTTAGAGCTAGATCTGGATTTTTGGAGTGAGCATAGATATTTGTATCATCAGCAAATAAGTTCGCTGTTGATTGCAATCTATTTCTTCTATCATATATTTCATGAGGAAAATCATGTAAGTATAAATTAAATAATTTCGGACCCAATACAGAGCCCTGTGGAACACCTGCCGATACAGATATTTTTTCTGACTCTTGACCATCAAAACAAACATATAATGTACGATCTGACATGAAACTTAAAAGTAGCCTTATTACTGTTGCTGGAAAACCCAAATTAATCAATTTGTAAATTAATCCATTTTTCCATACAGAATCAAAGGCCTTTTCAATATCAATAGACAACATTACTGTAGAAAACTTTTTATTTAAATTTAAGGCTATATCATTATGTAACTTTAGTAACGCATCTAAAGTCGAGTGTCCTGGTTTAAACCCAAATTGATAATCCGGAATAATATTATTATCATCACAAAATTGGTCTACCTGATTACCTATAAATCTTTCAAATATTTTCCCCACATTTGAAAGCAATGAGATTGGTCTAAAATTAGTTGGTTCGTGTGATTTCTGATTTTTTAATATAGGAATTAGTTTCGCTATTTTAAAATGTTTTGGAAAGTATCCGTTGTTTATACAATTATTTAAAATAATCTGTAAAAAGGATAACGCTTTGTTTGGAAGTTTTTTTAGTATATAATTTGAAATTCCATCTGGACCATATGATTTTTTTAAGTTAATTTTTGAAATTATAAAATTAATATCTTCCAGTTTTAAAAACCTGGGAGATCCCGGGTTATCTGATGGAATTAGATTTGAAAATTGTACCAAAGGTTGTAATCTATTTGTCTGTTCCATTGTCTGTTCTTTAATAAAATCATTAGTAACTTGCCTAACCGATTCATTAATTTCTGTAATGTTACTGATGCTTTTATCCCTATAAAGCTCTTCATAAAAATTTTTAAAAACAGTAATCTTCTCTTGTTTTTCTATTATTTCTATTCCGTTGAATGATAGCTTTTTGTCCTCATCAGTATTTTTACCTATTATTCTATTTATTTCTTTAAATGCCTTAGGGCCAGGTTTTATGTCACGAAGCTTTTTTTGAAATTGCTTATCAAAATGTTCCTTTAATTTTTCATCCAGAATTTTTCGAAGGCATTGGATTTTTGAATTTAGAGATTTATATTCACTAGATATTCTATTTAAATATCTATGATATAAATTTTTTAAGTCTTTTTGCATTTTTCTTTTCACTTTTATCATATTTAATATATTTTGAGGAAGATTGTTGTATCTTCTAATATTTGGGCAATATAAATGCGAATGATTTTCTACTCCATTATTTATTACATCTACGAACTTTTTTATGTAATTATCAATTTCTTCATTCGAAAGGTTTTTTGTTTTTGAAATGTTTAAATTAGGCATGTAAAAAGCTTGCTCAATTTCACTCTTAAATTTAACCCAGTCCGTGTTTTTAAAGGATCTAATTTTTTGAGGCTCATTTAATTTAAGTTTGTAATTTCTAATATCAATATCAAGCTTAACAACGAAATGGTCAGAAAATGAGGAAAATGTTTGACATTGATAATTTTTATTTATCTGATTTATTAGATTATCAGACACTAAAAACAAATCTAATATTGAACCACTTCCAGGAAAAGTTGTTTGAAATGGTGAAACTATAATAAAAGAGTACTGGGTAGAATGATCTATCAACCATTTTTCTAGTAACACACCATTCCTATTTGTTAGTGTATCACCATATTTTATCATTCTTGCATTAAAATCTCCCCCAATTACAATAAAGTCAAAATTTTTTGCCAAATCATTAATCTTATTCATTGTATCATTCATAGTAATACAATCTGTTTGGGGTTTTATATATATTGAACCCACTAAAAATGATTTTTGTATATTATCATGTCCTAATACCTTTCCTTGTGCTAAAGTGATTGGAGTACGAAATTCTTTTGTGTCAATTTGTGTCAAATCTATGTTATTTTTGAACAGTATAGCTGTTCCTTGATCGAAGTCATTTCTAATAATTTTATAATCATCAAAACAACACCTATTTCTTCCATTTAACCTAGTTTCAGTAACAAACGCAAAATGTGGGTTTTTATCTTTAAGTACGTCCAAAAGGAATGTTCTTCTACTAATGCTTTTTATTGAGCGAACATTAACTGTAATTGCAGAAAAAACTTTATTTAAGTTCATTATTTGTTATTTTTATTAAAAATTGTATATAAGCTCCCTGTTGCTCGTCTTTTGATTTTAAGTTTTTTATATATGACATAAACACATTTATCTCCTTAACTAAATTAGTAAGGCTCATACCAAATAAGTTATTTGACATTTCGAAGAATTCATTTAAGGGATTTGGACGATCAACCCAATTACCCTTTGTTATTAAATTTTGATTTGATTTCGGAAGTCTAGGAAAAGAATTACCGTCCATTATATTAATTGAACTATAATTTGCTTCTTTTCGCTCTTTTACTTTTTTCCCATTATTTTTATGTCTTTGAAGATATTCTTTGTAATAGGGACATCCCCTATAATTCGCAGGGTGCTCCCCACCACAATTTGTACATTTAGGTACGTCTTTTCCCTTTGTCATTGGGCATTTGTATGGTAAATGTTTTAATAAACACTTTACGCATCTGTATTCTCTACTACAATTATTTGCCACATGGCCAAACTGTTGGCAACGCATACATTGAATTGGACTGAATGACATCAATCTCTCCCAATGTATTCTTTGGTATAATAGTACCTTAGTGTTTAGCAATTGCTCTATGCTTTGATTAGGTTCCATTTGGATTATAAACATTCCTAAATCTTTGTTATTTTTTTTAGAGTTAGGTGTTGAAAATTTATTAATTTTTAAAAATTTTATATCCGGAAATACTGACACTAATTCATTTTTGACGTCATTTTCGTCAAATGCTTTATTTAAACCTTT
The DNA here is from genome assembly GCA_947095535.1 of Poecilobothrus nobilitatus. Lineage (NCBI taxonomy): Eukaryota > Metazoa > Arthropoda > Insecta > Diptera > Dolichopodidae > Poecilobothrus > Poecilobothrus nobilitatus. The sequence continues at coordinate 20,713 of CAMUPU010000023.1, read as the reverse complement.
TAATAAGAGGTTAATATTTTTAATTTCTTTTGGTGTAAAAGAATGTGCTTCAATTTTTATTTTTCTTAAGTATTCTAACAGTTCTGTATGAAGGCCTATATTAGCTACAAAAATTTTAGTTTTGTTTTTGTTTGGAGAATTTATTATTTTAACATTTTTTTCATTTATTGTAATTTTTGATTTAACAAATTCTAAAATTAATTTTAAATTTGCTTCATTAATTATTATGGGAGGGCAAAAAGTTTTTTTTTCTACATTAATGTTCTTTTCTGTTGGTTTTTTAGAATTACCAACATTTTGTAAATGGCTATTAGTATCAAAATTATCATTCTTATTTTGTAGCAATTGGAACTAATTTTGCGAAATCTCCAGTTGATTTTTTTTTAATTTTGTTTCTGGTACATTTTCCAACTTACTAATATCGTTATGATACCTTTTTCTAGGCTGGATATACGTCCATTCCTGTTCATTTTCTTTTTGATTGATGTCCATATTTGGTATTGAATTATTCTTATCATTAATATTTACACTACCATTTTTTAAACTTAAAGTTTCTTTAAGCATTAATCTTTTCTTAAACTTAATACCACTCCTTCGTCCCATTAAGAGACTAAGAGGATACAATGATTAAAAAAAAAAAATTATATTTTGAATTGTTTTTTTTTTTGATGACTTTATTTTTGATTTGATATTAACAATGATAAATAACAATTTGTTATCTTAATTTTGTTTTTGTTTTTATTTGTAATATTTTTTCTCTTTTTTTTTATTTTGAACTTAAAACCGGTTTATTTTTGTTTATTTAAAATATAATTATGTATTTGTTTTTTTTTTCTTTTTGTTTTTTTTTTTTCTGTACTATTATATGAAGGCATAACAAGCCTATTTTTTTTTTTTTTTTTTATTTATTACAATTAAAATTTGTAAGAGCACCTTAATTTGCTTCTTCTCTCCGTAAAGGTTCTAAATGAACTCCCTTGGATTGTAATATTTATATAATCACAGTATTTTGGTACATATTTTACCCTGCGAGGTACTTTCTTTATTTATGAATTACATACTGGAATAAAAAATTTTTACTCTTGCTGTAATGGAATCGATTTAACATCTCTTAATTTACTTAAACATTTGGTATAAAATTATAAAACGTATTTTATATCAGAAACAATAATTAATTTATGTATGAATAAAAAATATCCCATATTTTTAAATTCAAATTATGTGTTTCATTTAAAACTAAAAAGTATAAAATAAAATAATATGTAAAAAAAATATTTTTTAAAATATGCTTTTATCGAAACCAAATTCGCCCCCTAAAAAGTAGAAAATAAAATTGATTGCAAAACTTTAGCTTTTTTGACTGTTATAATATAAAAGTGAATTGCTAGTGCAAGCATTTTGGACTGTTATAATATAAAAGTAAATTGCTGGAATAAAAAAGAAACACGAACCTCAAATTTCCTAGATTTTTATTTAACTTTATTCCAGCAATTTACTTTTATATTATAACAGTCCAAAATGCTTGCACTAGCAATTCACTTTTATATTATAACAGTCAAAAAAGCTAAAGTTTTGCAATCAATTTTATTTTCTACTTTTTAGGGGCGAATTTGGTTTCGATAAAAGCATATTTTAAAAAATATTTTTTTTACATATTATTTTATATTATATTTAAATATTCCATTGACAGAATAATTTCTTATAAGTACAATAAAATACATATATGTATGTAAATACGGCGCTATATAACATACATGTTCATCCACTCACTAGTGACATATACGATATATTGTAAATAAACATGATATTATATAAGTATGTATGTATATCAATATCATATAAATAAAAATTCTTCAAGCAACCGTTATGTTGTATATTTATTTACATTTTTATGTACTACGCATTATATCCTCAACAATTTCAAATTATCGAGTAAAACAAAATGCAAAAAATTTGTTGAAGAAATTTGTTAGAAAATTTGAAAAAATCAAGTAACACTTTCGTCAATTATAAAGTAACCCTATATTATTAAAAAAAGTTGTTAACAGAAATAAGAGTATGATGTGGAAGCTTTAATTTTTGTGTATTACTTCAAAAAAATTCTAACAGGTGTTGAAGTTACAGGTGTTTAAAAATAGGAAATTTTCAGTTTTTGACTCCTTACAGCTCCTAAACGGGGGGTGATACAAAAAAAATTTCTGAAATGACTCATACTTATTTTTAAAGATCTAACTTCTGTCAAAATTTCAACTTAAACCGTTTAGAAGATAGAAGGATTAAAGGATTTTGCAAAATTTTAGTTTCGCATAACGGTAAATTAAGACACCGTATGCCACAAATATATATTTATTGTATATACACTTTTAAAGCTAATAAAAGTAGTAATCGTTTGGCGTTTTCAAAATGAAGATATACCTTATACAACTTGTGCTATAACAATTTAAATATAGAGCTTTTTTGAACCTTTGGGGAGCTGTAGCTCCCTAACGGGTGGGGCTACAAAAAAAAGTTATTAAAAATAAAATTAATATTTTTGTGAGATCTATCAGTAGTTAAAATTTCATAGCTCTATTGCAAAAAAAATGTGGGGATCTAAAAGTTAGGTGTTCGAGAGCTACCCTAAGGCTTGGTCCAAACTCAACCAAAAAAAATAGGGAACCTACAAATTATTCGCAAAATATTTTGTGTAAATTTCAAGATTCTAGCTTTCTTAGTTTTTGAGTTAGCGTGCTGACGGACGGACGGACGGACGGAAGGACATGGCTCAAAAGTCTTAGAATTTTTTTCTGATCCGATCCATACCTTTGAAGGTATATCTAGCTCGCTTATTTCGAGGTGTTACAAACGGAGGAGTAATTTTACTATACCCGATCCTATCGTACGGGTATAAAAATGTAACAAATTAATTAACAAAGCATAAAATAATATGCATATTTTTTATTTATATTTTAGAAAATTCTTATTTTTGATTTTATTTTTGTAATTTTTTTCTTTTGTTAATATTATTTGTATATAGAATGTTATTCAGAAAAAAGAAAAAAAAAGAAAAATTTTTTTGTTATTAACTTTCTGATAACAGAACAAAATACGAGCCAAAGACCATGTAGTTAGTGCTCTTAATTCTTTTAAGCATAATATGTTTTTTTTATAAAATTTATATTATGTAAATAAAAAAAAAAATAAATGATTATTATTATGATTATTATTATTATT
>CAMUPU010000022.1:0-43430 GCA_947095535.1 Poecilobothrus nobilitatus | reverse complement strand
AGGCTCTGAAGTAACCGTGCCCGGAAAGAAACTGCGTGAGGTAGTAGTCCACCTCCCCGTGTCGCCGCTCCGCCCATGGCCCGATCGTTGCTATCAACGTCCTCGTCCTCCGGCCCCTCGCCTCCTGTTCCCACTGAGCCTGCCACCTTGCCAACGTGCGTGACCTCTCTTCTGCCTTGACTACTGCCAGGTCACCTTCCCCCCGCCTGTTGTACACTTATTGCCGCTCCTGTGCCAATAGCGCAATCGGTGTAGCGCCAGCAATCACCAGGACAGCCGGCTCAGAGACTGTCCTGTAGGCAGAGGCCACCCTCAGGGCTGCCCTCCTTTGTACCTGGCCCAGTCTCTTCCTGTACATTTCCTTGGCTAGAGCATGTGCCCACACCTCGGATCTGTACAGCAAGATTGACTGGACCGATGACATAAGGAGCCTCCTCTTCCCGGCCCTGGGTCCTCCCACGTTGGCCATCAACCGGCTCAGCGATGTTACGCCCGCTGCCGCCTTGTCCTCCGTCGCCCGAAACTGCTCGAAGAACCTAAGGCTACAATCCACTAGCACTCCGAGGTATTTTACCGCCGGCTTCGACATGACTGTCACCTCCCCAACCTGCAGCGGAAGGACAGTGGCTATCCTCATCCTAGTGAGGACCACGATCTCCGTTTTGTTTAGAGCCAGAGACAGCCCTCGCTCTGCCATCCATGCACCGATGCGCCGCATGGCTTGGTTGAGCTTGAGCTGAGCCAGCTCCACGCTCCTTGCCTCAACAAGCAGTGCCACGTCGTCGGCATACCCAACGAGAATTGTCTCGTCGGGCACGTCCAAGCGCAGCAAGCCGTCATAGGCAGCGTTCCAGAGATCTGGTCCGTGGACAGGCCCCTGCGCCGCGCCTGCAGTAACCACCATGCTCCTTGGCCCCTGCGAAGTATCGTACGTCAGAGTCCGGTCGGCCAGATAATCGTCCATCATCTGGAGAAGGTATTCCGGAACCCGGAAGTCGTCCTCTAGTACTCTGATGACGTCCACCCATCTGAGAGAGTTAAAAGCATTTCTCACATCGAGCGTCACCAAGAGGACCAGTCGACGTGAGAAATGGTTGTAACTCTCCGCCCGCTTTACGGCATTCATCACCTCGGCAATGGCATCCACCGTTGACCTACCGGACCTGAAGCCGTACTGCCGCGGAGAAAGCCCCCCTGCGTCCTCCATAGCGGAGTGCAGCCTCGCCCTAAGCAGCTTCTCCAAGATCTTCCCCGCCGTATCCAGCATGCACAGCGGCCGGTAGAAAGATGGAAGCTCCGGGTCTCCCTTGCCCTTGCCGATCAGCACAAGGCGCGCTGTCTTCCAGCGAGCAGGGAAGACTCCCGCTGAAAGACACGCATTGTACATATTCAGCAAGAGCTCAGGCCCAGCCCTTAACACTAGCTTCCATATTTCCCCCGGTAATCCATCCGGCCCAGGTGCTCTCCTTGGCTCGAGAGAGCAGACAGCGGTTTCCAGCTCCTCCATGGAGAAGTAGACAATCTCGCCTCGGGAGTTCGCACTCCTTCTCATCCGCGCCGGGTGCGCAGAGAATAGTCCGTGGACTATTCTCTCCGTGGAAGCAGCATCCATGGGGGCGGTACCGCCTCTCATGCCAAGCTTTTGAGTTACGATTTTGTACCCCAAACCCCATGGATCTGTCTCGACATCCTCCCTCAGCTTCCTTAGACACCGAGCCTTACTACCACTGATGGCCCGGCGAAGCTCCTTCTTCTTGGCCTTGTGGTCAGCAGACCAACGGGCAATCTCATCCCGGCCTCTAGCGCGTTGCGACTTGCGCCGAAGCCTTAAACATTCACACCTCAACTCCGCGATTTCATGAGTCCACCAGTATACCGGTCTTTTCCCGTGACGAGTCCTTTTGCGGGGTATAGAAGTCCCGCACGCCTCCAATACCGTCCTCATGGTAGAGTCGACGATCTCCTCGCACCGGCTCCGGTTCCCTCGGACAGCTGCCATGGGTGCCACTACCTCCCATGAAACTGAGCGGGCGAACTTAGCCTCGTCAACCCTACTCATGGCCCAGGGAGAGCGACCAGCAGGCACCGCTTGCCGCTGCTGGCCTTCGCGCAACTCGAATACGATATACTGATGGTCACTGCCCGTATAGTCCTCGATCACATGCCAGTTCCGAACAAAGGGGGCGAGCTGCTCAGATGCAAAGGAGACATCTGGAATGGTTTCCGAATATCCTGGCCGTCTAAAGGTGGACACGCGGCCGGTGTTTAAAACTAGTAAACCCGTTCTAGCCGCCATTTCCAAAACGTGACCACCTCTAGCGTCCGGATAATTCATCCCCCATTCCAAAGCCTTAGCATTGAAATCGCCACCCACCACCAGGCCCCCAGAAGCACCAAGGATCATGTCTTCAAGATCGCCGACTTTCTCCATGAATTCGCTAATGGATTCGTTGGGGGTGAGGTACACGCTAACGAAAGTTGCCTCCCTACACCTAACCCAGACGAAACCCCGCCCACGTCCATACTCCTTCACCGAAAGTTTCGCCGGATCCGGGATCCATATCGCTGCTGTTCCCAGGTCATCTGGGTACCATGGAGAAGGGTGGTTATGACTATACTGCTCACTAATGAGCAGTAGGTCAATACCCTTCTCTCTGCCCATCTGGCGGAGAAGATCACTAGCAAACCGACTCCTATTCAGGTTGGCCTGCAGGATTTTAATCATCTTGATTCCCTCCCCTTCTGCAGTGCCGTCCAGAAGACCTTGCATCGCCCCGTTCCTGCTGTGTGAGTCAGCTCTTCAGCCTTACACCCCGCATCGAAGCAGAGCACACAGAGCTCCTTTTCGCTGCAGTCCTTTGCCAGATGGCCATCTCCGCCACACCTCCGACAGAGGCGGCTCCTGTCTGGGCCCTTGCACGTCCGTGCTATATGGCCAAAAGCAAGACACCTGAAGCAACGCTCCAGGTTGATTCTCCTCCGGACTCTGCAGCTAACCCAGCCGATTTTGATCTTACTCAGACCAATAAGCTTACGGGCCACTCGTTCGCCGATGTCTATAATGGCGTATTTCTGACTCCTGCCATTCTGCTTAGTCAGCCCTACCCGGAAGTCATGTAACTCCGGGACGTCCCGCCTTATTGCTGCTTCTACCTCCGCCTCTGTAGCAAGGCAGTCCAGCCCACGAATCTCCAGGGAGCATCTAGGCTCAAGGCTGCGTACTGCAGCCCTATCTCCCAAGACTCCCTGAACTGCTTTCCGGAAGGCTTCTCTATCCTTGGTCCCAGGACCAAGCTCTATGAGAACCCCTCCTGTCTTCGTCTGCCGTATCGCCTTAACGTTTGTCCCCGAATCCTCTGGCTTCACAGTGGCCCGTATATCCGCCAGGACATCGGCATATGAGCGACCGTCGCTGGGCCTAACCACCACTGCCTCGGGCTTGATCTTTGGCCTCCGATTACGAGCTCTTCTGTGCTCCGCCGCCTTAATACCCTCCACAGTCTTGGCACCGGTGACGGTTTCGGTGCCCCCTGACGCTTTGGCGCTAACTGCAGTCTTGGCCTTCGCCGACTGCAGTCTTTTCCGCTTCTTTTTGGTGTGAACTTGCTTCCAGTCACCGCCTTTATCCTGGGTTTCGGCCGGAGTGTGCCCGTCAGCCCTCTGCCGCTTATCAACCGCCCGCTCCACTGGACTAGAAGCTGGACGCTTCGTATTCGCCGAGCTGGCCAATACTTTGGCCATTGCCTCGGCTTCAGCAACTTCGGCCTCCACCTTCCTCCAGCTTGATCTGCAATGCGCGATAACTTGCAGCCGCTCCTCAAGCTCAGGTATTCCAAATTTTATTTTGTTGGATATGTTTTTTTGGGTATCCAACGCACCCTTCATCGCCTGAACAATCTCCATACATCGCTGTACAGAGCTTTCTTCGTCCGCCCGCATTTTATTCATGAAAGCCCGCCGCGGCGAAGTTTCTAAGACGGGTCTGTCCTCTACATCTGACTCCACCGTAGTCGTCTCTCCTGCGTCAGAGTAAATCTCCATCGGCGGCCGTCTTGGCGTCTGAATTACCGGTTTCATCACCGGTGACCTTGGCGTCTTCACGCTCCTTGTGAATGGGTGCATGCCCAATCCTCTTCTCTCCTCCACTCTCCTACCACTGACTTCTGTTGTTTTATTTAATTGATCCATTTTTTGGTCCCACGAGTATCGCGGCAAAGGAAGGTCCACCACAGCAGAGGCCCGATACTGTGGTAAGGTCAAAATACTTCCTGAGGTGACCTGGTATCAGGAAGGCTCCGTTTGCGATAGCTAAGTATTATACCCCCTTGCTACCAACTAGTCCACTGGGCACGGGTCGCATGACACCACTGGATTAGGGGGTTGGATTTTAGTCGCCTTTTACGACAAGCATACCTTACTGCGGGAATATTCTATACCCCTTTCCCGCGGGGGGAAAGGGGTAATAATAATAATAATAATAATAATAATAACAATAATAATAATAATAATAATAATAACAATAATAATAATAATAATAATAACAATAATAATAATAATAATAATAATAATAATAATAATAATAATAATAATAATAATAATAATAATAATAATAATAATAATAATAATAATAATAATAATAATAATAATAATAATAATAATAATAATAATAATAATAATAATAATAATAATAATAATAATAATAATAATAATAATAATAATAATAATAATAATAATAATAATAATAATAATAATAATAATAATAATAATAATAATAATAATAATAATAATAATAATAATAATAATAATAATAATAATAATAATAATAATAATAATAATAATAATAATAATAATAATAATAATAATAATAATAATAATAATAATAATAATAATAATAATAATAATAATAATAATAATAATAATAATAATAATAATAATAATAATAATAATAATAATAATAATAATAATAATAATAATAATAATAATAATAATAATAATAATAATAATAATAATAATAATAATAATAATAATAATAATAATAATAATAATAATAATAATAATAATAATAATAATAATAATAATAATAATAATAATAATAATAATAATAATAATAATAATAATAATAATAATAATAATAATAATAATAATAATAATAATAATAATAATAATAATAATAATAATAATAATAATAATAATAATAATAATAATAATAATAATAATAATAATAATAATAATAATAATAATAATAATAATAATAATAATAATAATAATAATAATAATAATAATAATAATAATAATAATAATAATAATAATAATAATAATAATAAATAATAATAATAATAATAATAATAATAATAATAATAATAATAATAATAATAATAATAATAATAATAATAATAATAATAATAATAATAATAATAATAATAATAATAATAATAATAATAATAATAATAATAATAATAATAATAATAATAATAATAATAATATAATAATAATAATAATAATAATAATAATAATAATAATAATAATAATAATAATAATAATAATAATAATAATAATAATAATAATAATAATAATAATAATAATAATAATAATAATAATAATAATAATAATAATAATAATAATAATAATAATAATAATAATAATAATAATAATAATAATAATAATAATAATAATAATAATAATAATAATAATAATAATAATAATAATAATAATAATAATAATAATAATAATAATAATAATAATAATAATAATAATAATAATAATAATAATAATAATAATAATAATAATAATAATAATAATAATAATAATAATAATAATAATAATAATAATAATAATAATAATAATAATAATAATAACAATAATAATAATAATAATAATAATAATAATAATAATAATAATAATAATAATAATAGTAATAAAAATAATAATAATAATAATAAATATAATAATAATAATAATAATAATAATAAAAATAATAATAAAAATAATGATAATAACAATAACAATAACAATAAAAATAATAATAATAATAATAATAGTAATAATAATAATAATAATAGTCAAATATGTTTAGTCAAATATTCAACGGTAAATAACATAAAAAATTAAAAATAAATATAACATAAATAACATAAAAAATATTTTTACTACTTACCTTCTCAAAAGCTGAGTAATAATTTCTTTACTTGTTGTATCCCATTGAATTCCTAGCGTCTTATATTCAATATCGATTTTTAAACAGTTTGTGAAAACTTTTATGGTTGTCTGTAAATGAACAAAACAAAAAAACAATTTGATAAATTGTACTTAATATAAAAATTAATAAAAGCATAGAACAAATGTATAATATAAGTACAAAAAAGAAAATGTATATAAGGCGCTAGTTATAGCTATCATTGAAATGCTTCCGGAAAATGTTTATATTCAATTTTTTTGCAGCAAAGACATATAAAATTTAAATTTAAATTACATTTATTTTTATTTTGCCTTCATTATTGTCATTTGCCATTTGACAAATAATTCAACTGACAGTTTTCTCTGATTGCTATAATCGCCTGTACGGAAAAAAGTATAAGTTTTCAATGAAACGTTTTTTACGGAAACATTTCAATGATAGCTATAACTGGCGCCTAAGAAAAATGATAATAAAAAAAAATATTATTGTTTAATGAATATACAGACATATGATAAATAACATAAATCGAATTACCGACCAATATTGGTACTAAGCACATTTTCTAAAATTTTCGAAATAATTATAAAAATCGATTAAATTAATATTAATCGATTAAATTTCTTCATGGATAAAAATAAAATTTTAAGTAAAGAGCAATACGGTTTCGAAAAACGATCAAACCATATCAGCTTGTCTCGATTTATCTCATTTTATTTCTAAAAATATTGATAGTAAGAGATTAGTTGCGGGTGTCTTTTTGGATTTTCAAAAAGCTTCTGATTGTGTTGATCATTACATTGTAATACACAAATTAGCAACACTAAACTTTAATATAAATCAAATGCTTCTTTTTAAATCATACTTACAAAATAGAAAACAAAGTGTTCGAATTAATAATGTCTTAAGTTAAGTAATAAAAATGATGTGTTAAGTAGCCAAAAATAAATTACTAAATGTGTCCCACAGTGTTCTATTTTACGGCCGGACTTGTTTAAAATATATATATAAACGATAAAATTGAAATGAAAGGAAATGGTTCAGTTATACGCTGATGATGTTGTAATAAAATATACTACTCTAAGCGAATATGATTTAAAGACTTTTATTGAGAGCGACCTTAAAGTAATTGAAGAATGACTTGAAAAGCATCGATTACTTCTAAATGTAAAAAAAAAAAATAAAATAATGTTATTTGGAAATAAAAATGTTTACTAATACTATTACATATGAAGGTAGTCCATTAGAAATAATTTAGTAAATTAATTATTTAGGTTTTGTTTTAGATAGCAAATTTAAATGGGATTATCACACTGATTACGTCTTAAAAAAATAAATCCCTATAAATTTATTTTACGCAAACTTCGTTACTTTTTAAATACAGATGACTATTTATTGTTTCTATATTTTGTCAAATTGTTAATTATTTGAACATTCGCATTCAATTTAAATAAACTCGAAATTCTACATAAAAGTCCAAATTTATTATATACAGAACAATATGTGTGGCTAATATATGTAAATATGTATTATAATGAATATTATAATATTGTACTTTGCCAAATAATGCAGTACATAAAAAAAAAAAGTTATTATTTGTAATTTATATACAAAAAAAATATTATGTTTCCATCCGGAATCGTACCTGCACACTACCGTGTCAGAGTCAGGCACACTAAATATGTACTAATAAGAAAAAAAATGAAAAAACACTATAAAAATATTTTGTAACTAAATTAAGCTAACTTAATGTAAAAAGTGGATAGTAATAAGAATTTATCCTGCACGAAAAAAACAGAATAAAAAAAAAAGAATTGAAATTGAAACCAAAAAGAATAAAATATTCATTTGGATACCCACTACCCGAATATATACATACAGTTCCAACTTCAGTTATCACTATACCTAATACATTATACTCGTACACCAAATTCATTTGGGTTCCCGTAATAAACTTACGTTATAAAAATATATAGTGTTGATCTTCGTTTTATATGTTTGCACTATGCACAGACACAGTGGATATGAAAAATAGAAAAAAAAATGTTTGTTCTCTGCCACATAAATGTGCACAGGAAATTACACAGCGTTTCCTGTACAGACTTGACTGTAAATGTCGTAAGGGGGAATAACTTTACGATGTGTGTGGGATTCGAATTCACACTCCCTCGGTGTTTACAGCGAATTTTGTACGCTTTTACCCACTGGGCCACCGACGCCCCAAATAGAAAAATATATTGCACCTACTCTTGAAAACAGATCTTTTTGTTATATGAAAAATGCATTAGGTTTATAAAAAAGAGTGAAACTACTTCCTATACCTATCTATACTTTGATTACAATAAAATTTGAGAAAAAAATTCAAATTATATGTTAATCAACGTTAATTAACCAAGAGTGGTGCAAAATTTTGAAGAAAATTTTCTGATTAATTTAGCTGAAATTAAATCATAACCAGTTGCTGCTGCTTTTAATTTGTCTATTGTTGTATGCACTTCTTCGATATTCGTAGGTGTAAGTGCAAAGGGATGGTGAATAATGTCAATAAATAGCTTAAAATAATCGTTATCTAATGGATCTTGAGAGGCACTTAATTCATTTGTTACATTAACGAAGTAATCGTTCATGGTTTCAGCTATTTCTAATTCATCGTTAATGTTTATGTTTCCACAGTTGAATAATTTCTAATTTGGAAAGTATTTTATTAAACATTCACTTCTTGTACAAATTCATAAATTCCTACTGTTTAGTGGATCTCGAGATGTTACTTAATAGACAAATTTTTCTTGGCTTCGGAAACTAAAATTTTATTTTTGTAAGTAATATAAGGTTCAAAAGTGTTTGTGCATTCTGGATATTTTTTTGAATATTTATAAAAAGAGTCTCTAATTTTCATTTTCTTTCTTAGTTCATCTGTTATCCATAATATTTTATTTTTATTTTTTAAATTACTTTTAGCTTGAATCGTATTTTTAATTAAGTTTGTTATTTCGTATATATAAAGCTATCAAAATTATTTATTGTTTCAAGCCTTCCCCAAATTTCATCATTACTTATTTTATTACATTTACGGGATCTTTTACGGGCTTTCTGTTCATACTTATGAAGAATAATTGATGATCGGAAAGTCTTGTAAGAATATGATAGAAATAATGTTTGTTAATTAAGTCTGTAATGAAGTGATCTATGACCGTTTTAGAGTTCTTCTTAAACCCAGTTGCGTACTTTTCACTTTTTTATTACAGATAATATACCCATTACTAAGAAGTGTGCCACCGTAATTTGTGATATCTGAACTCTATTAAATTAATGTTAAATTCGCCTAAAATAAGTTGCTTTTTATGTAGAGTCATTTATGTCAAACTTTATTAATTTTACTATTGTTACTATTGTTTACTAAGTGTTCGAATAATTATTAAATTATTATTCAAAACTCATAGTACTTATTTCCTCACTTAAGTATGTAGAAACTCCCCCATATGAGTTAGCGGATATGTATATCTCGTATTTCGGATGAGTTAACAGTATGAAAATCACATTGGTATGGATAAACAAAGAATTCTAAATCTGTTAATTTATTCCTTAAACTTATATATATTTCAACATATGTATATCATGTATATTTAAATACAGTATATTAAGATTATTTAATTAAGTTGAATATTTTATACTTAAATAATCATCAATCATTAAACTATCGCAGTATTGATTTACATAAGCAAGAAAGACTAATATAGAAGAAATAAAATAAAGAAATAGTAGCCATATAATGTAAAAATATATGAGAAAGATAAGATATTAAATGGTCTAAAACTCTGAAAAATGTGTTTTGAAAAATGAAAATAATTAATTTTATATTATACGAAATTATTATACGAATTATACGAAAGATCCAACCGAATGTTGTAGTATAACAACAATAATGGTCTACACAACTGTTATAAAATGTATGTTTAATTAGTTTTACTTTGTTTAAAAAAAAAATGATCTTGTAAGAAATATGTTTAGAAAAAGTAAATAATAACTGTTATATTATAAAAAAGTGTTAAGAAAAATTGTAAAGATAGTTCGATGTAATAATAAGCTACAAAGCGCTATAATATTAAATGTGAAACATAATCAAATACATAGTTTTAATATTAAAATTAAATTTAAAATTAAATGTTAATTCCTGTAATCTAATATTTTTTTTATATTTAATAATAAATTATTACTAAATTAAATATACTTAAATTTAGTTTTAATTTGAAAATGATGTGTATGTATAAAAATGTTATGATGTAATAATAATTATGATTATGTACATATAAAATGTTAATTTATTAGTTTGATTTGCACGTAAGGAAATTTCGTTGTTTTTCATCCAGGGGTATTGCAGGTTGCAAGATAATTTAATTTGTTTTGCTTCGTGATGCAATTTAGCTTGAAGGGAAGATAAATGGTGTCGAAAAAAGATTTCATTATTTCCATGAGTTTTTACGTTAAGATCCACAGTGTTTAGCTTTTTCTGAATTTAATTTCAGAACATATAGTGAGTCTTTTTTATTTATGTTTCCCAGTTCTTATTGACAATATGTTACAAATGTCGTCTTTACAGATTCCAGTACGGTGTCGGTAAGGTTTTCAATAAGTGCTGGTAATCCAGCCAAAACGATATTATTTTTATTAACTGTTGTTTTATCTGTTCTAGTAAGGATTCAAGTTTATCGACCCTAAAATTCAAGGTGTTGGTTTTTTCCTTTGTGACTGCTTTGCGTTTTTTTAATAATTCATTTTCTTTTCATTAGTTTGAAATTAAAAGCAAAATACTTAGGCCTATTGCTATACCCAATCCTGGTAGATATGAAGTTGAGAAAGTCGGGAACCATTGGGGTCCAAATAAAACAACGGTATATAGTCGCGGTATATATGAAAAAAATGGAATTCATCATTCGAGTCAAATGCGGAGTCAGGACGGCCGAATGCAGGGCAGAGACAATTACGAAGCACAAATACATACGCGAGTACTTGTTAAATATTTTTTTCATTATTTTCTTTTCTAAGGTTCCAAAAGATAAGCATTATTTGTTTCCTCTCTTTCTTTAAATAAGCCTGGTTTACCATTTTAAAATTAACCACGCTTTTCAGACATTTTTTTATATAAAAACATTTTTGTTCTTAATCGAGTAGCCAGCAAGCTCAGTATAATCGAGTAGCCATCAAGCTCAGTAAGTCGAAATTAAATTATAATTGTTAAAGAAGAACTAAATTATTAAATTAAAGTTACAATTAAATTATAATTTAAAGAAGAACTAAATTAAAGTTCAAATTAAATTATAATATAGGTATTGTATTTAAATACAAAATACTAAACCTAGTTTTGATTTCCTATATATATATGACTATACGAGATTCTAAATTAGAAGAATTTTATAGTTGGTTACACGCTTTTTCAAGAAATTGTATTTTATCCTGATTTATCCTTGATATCAACTATAAAATCCCTCCTAATTCAGAATCTTGTATATAGATTTATATACATATTCTGTAAAAAGCGTATATATAACTCTGATTTAAATATAACTCTGATGGTATATATAACTCTGGAAAACTACTCCTATAACGCAGAATCTCACATATAAATATATAAGTTAAAAATATATATAAAGAAAAATTTAATGTCTTTAATAAAAAAAATTTGTTTTCCTAATTTTTTTCAGTACTTTTACTTTTTTTTTTTTTTTTCTTTTTATTTAATATGGCGCCATTTTAATTTTTACCGACCGCATACATTAATGTATAAGGTAGGTATTGTTTTCATACTAAAAATTTGTATCCGAGATTTTGACAAATATGTACTACTCCGGTGTGGAGAAGGCTGTAAAATTTATTAGCATGATGTCTGTCTGTGGGTGTGTGTGTGTTGGTGTGTGTGTGTGGGTGTGTGTGTGTGGGTGTGTGTGTGTGGGTGTGTGGGGGTATGTCTATATGCACGTGTACAGCTTAAACGACTGACCGGAATTTTTTGCAATTTCATATTTAAGCTTTTGGAGCAAATCGGACAGCCGTAATGGTAGTTTACTAGTGTATTTTTTAAGTTTTTTACGAATATTTTGTAACAGAAAAATTTTATGAGAAAAATTATTAAGAAAAATTTGTTACACAAGTAAAGAACATTTTTTGATATGACTAACTTTAACTTTTATTTAATTTATTTTCTAAGTCCAAATTTCATAGATAACGCTCCATATGTATTTATATGAACAATTGTTTTTTTATTTTTTTTTATATCTCTAAAAATTTATATAGTTATATCTATGCATATTATCCTTTTGTCGATGGCATAAAATTAAAACCGTAACATTTTTTTAGCAGATTCAATATTAATCTTACGTTTGTTTTGTATTTGTTTACAGTTTTTATTATTTTTTACTTCTAATATTTTTAAATGAAAAAAAAATCTTATAGGGTACATTACTTAATAATGTAAATGGATGTATGAATGAATGCACATACATATATATTCGGTTTCATTGCTTATTATTGTTATTGAATAAAACAAAATGTTGTTAAATAATTAGAAGTTATTTTGCTTTGATATAAATTAAAAAATCTATAATTTAATCTAATTTTGGCATTGTACTTTTCGTGTAGTGGCGATCGGTCATTGTACTTTTCGTGTAGTGGTGGAGACAGCTGATTTTTTTCTTTTTATTTGATAAATATAATTTTTCAAAAAATTTTCCATATATTCCTTTATTTAATTTTTATTATTATTATTGTTTTTATTTAAATTTTAAATTGGCCAAAATAATATATTCTTTTTTTTTTTTTTAATTTCATTTTCTCACCGTTTTGGAGTTTTCTAAAATTCACTACTAATATAGCGAAAATAAAATAAAATCAAATAGTTTGTTAAGTATTTCTATGAAACTAAAGGAAAAAACAATCTTGATATTTCACTTATTCATATTAATAACTATTGTACTAAAAACAAAAAAAAAACAAAAATATATAAATTTATAATTTTTTTTTAAAAAAAATTCTATATAGAAAAATGATTTAATAAAAAAAAAAAAGATGAAAATTAAAATCTAATTTGTTATATTTTTAAAAAACAAAAAAAGGGAGAAATAAGCATTTATCTGTTCTTGATATTATATCCTTATCTTTGATTTAAAAACTCATGCCTTTTAAACTCAAAACTTTTTAAAGGCTACAAAGACGATATTAAAAGAAAATAGGTCAAAGAAACCGTTAAAGTTAAATAAAAATAAAATTAGAATTATAAAAAGTTACAACAAATTATTAAAAGAATTATAAAAATTATGGATTAAATCAAATAATGAAATAAAAAGAACTTGATAGAACATGTTCGTTTCGCGAGGGATAGTTTGAAAAGGGTGTATAAAATATTTAATTGTGAATATTCTATACCAAGCAGTGTATTTCATCTTATAAATATATCAGAAGATTCAAATCTGACTTTGATACTAATTCTGACAGTGTTAACTCAATAAAAGAAATAATGTCTCTTGCAGCTCACGAATTTTTAAAATTAGCGTCATGTACCATTAATAAAAATTATAATGGTGACCCGCTAATTTTACAATCCTTTATCGATTCTGTGAATCTGTTAGAGGAGATGGCAACAAGAGCAGCCTTAAAAGTACTATTAAAATCAATAATACTATCTAAATTAGAAGGAAAAGCTAGAGAATTGATAACAAATGAAGGTACCGCTGGTAAAATCATAGAAACCCTTGAAGGAAAAATAAAGACGGAAAGTTCAAAATAAAAATGATTGAAGGTAGGATGCAAGCGTCAAAAGCTGATAGAGTTATCCTACAAGATTTCGCTAAACAAGCAGAAAGTTTGGCGGAGTGTTTCAGAAGATTTTTAGTAATGGAAGGTATTGGTAGTGACAAAGCCGTTGAGTTGTCAGTTGAACTGACTTCAAATATCTTGGGCTTTGGATTGATGCAGATTTGAAATGGAAGACACACATTACCTACCTTACTAATAAATTATCGTCAATTGCAGGAGTATTCAAAAAATTATCTGACCTACTACCTAATTCAACCGACTTTTTGGTTGGTCAGGTCAATTAGGTAGTAGTCACTTTTTCACAGTCACCTTAGTTATGGCATAAAATTATGGGGAACAGCCTCAAAACAATTCATTGATGATCTTCAAGTGACACAAAATAAAGCTATAAAAAACTTATATAACTATAATTGGAGGAAAAACACAGAACTCATACATAGTCAAAAGGAATTACTAATGATTAGAGATTAAATAAAGCTTAAACTTATAATCCACATTCACGAAGTTACAACGCAATCAACAAACGAAGTCATGTTCATAATCTTAAGACAAGAAGTCAAAACCTACTTCATTTTGAACGCAAAAAAACAGCACATTTCGGCACATCAACAACTTTATACATGGGCATTATGCTATTCAACAAAATAAGCATACAGTTTAAATCATTAGACACCACAAATTTAAAAAACAAATTGACCGCAATTTATTTAAATAATTATTGTAAACTAAATTAATGTCAAATTGAATTATTTTTTCTTTTTTTGGATTCTTTTTTTTTTTTTCCTTTTTCCTTAACTAATTTTTCTATTTATTATTTTTTTATTTTTTTTTTTATTTTTTATATAAAACCAGTTTTTAATAAAAATTTTTTTTTTTTTGTGTATATATTGAATTTCATGTAACAAAACAAATTTTAATTGTTATTTCCTTTACTTTTTTTTTTATCTAGCTTGCACTTGCTAAGTTAGCAAATTCATTTGCTAACAAATATTTAACATTTTACCTATAAATTATAATATTACTTTTGTTTTTGTTTTGTATAAATATTATATTAAATTTATAAAGCCTTATGATGAGATCTATCTCTTTTAGGCATAAATTGTTGAAAATAAATAAATAAATAAATAAATAAAATAAATAATATATCCAGACGACCCTAAATTTGAGGTCATTTCTAAATATCCAACACCTAAAGATAAAGATGAAACTAGACGTTTCGTGGCTTTTGCTAATTATTATAGAAAATTTATCCCTAATTTTGCGGGAACAGCAAAACCATTAAATTCATTAACAAGAAAAAAAGCAATTTTCGTTTGCAATAATGAATGCCAACAGGCATTTGAAAAATTGAAAAATTCATTATTAAAACCGCCTATATTACACTATCCTGATTTCTCAAAAGAATTCACGTTAATTGTGGAAGCGTCAAAAGATGCAGGAAGAGCAGCATTGCCTCAAAACTATAATGGTACAGATCTACCAATTTCATTTGCCTCAAGATCATTCACTAAAGGTGAATTAAACAAATCGACTATCGAAAAAGAGTTGGCAGCTATTCATTTTGCACTAACTCTTTACAGACTTTACGTGTACTGAACACACTTTGTTGTTAAAAGCGACCACAAACCATTGACTCATTTATACTCTTTAAAGAATTCATCATCCAAACTGACACGTATGAGACTAGATTTAGAAAAATATAACTTTTCAATACAATATATTAAAGGAAAATTAAACGTAGTAGTAGATGCATTATCTGGTAACTACCGCCCTATTGCTATAATTTCGGTCCTCTCCTAGGTAATGGAGAAAATAGTGAACCAAAAGCTTCTGAAATACCTGGACCACAAAGGTTTGCTTCATGATCGTCAATACGGGTTCAGAGCCCGTCGTTCAACCGGTGATCTCATGACTTACCTTTGTGAGAAGCTAAGCATCAACCTTCATCATACTGGTGAGTCTGATGTTGTGACTCTTGATATTTCTAAGGCTTTCGATCGAGTTTGGTACTATGCTCTATTGGTAAAATGCAAAGCATTAGGTCTAGGTAGGGTCTTTCCAAAATGGATTGGAAATTTGCTTTAGAATCGCACGATTCGTGTACTGGTCGATGGATATTCATCTGACAAATTCAAAATAAATGCTGGTGTCCCCCACTGATCAGTTTTAACCCCAACTCTCTTCTTAATATATATCAATGACCTACTCTCATTAACTTCCAATCAGATCCATAGTTTCCCAGACGACAGCACCCTTGTAGCTTTCTATCTTCATCATCTTTCTTCAAAATGACCCTCCAAATTTTCCTACCTATCTCCCATAATCCAAATTTCCCAATTCCAATTTACCCAATTATCCTTCCCACATCCCTATCCCCAAAACCAAACTATACATTTGTATTAAAGGTTTCATCCTAAAGTTTAGTTTTAAAAGGAGGGTGGTTTTAGTTGGTTAAAGTCCAATACTACCCTGAGAAAGCACGTGCAGTTCCTCTTGGTGACTTTCGATTTTTCCATCAACCCTCGTAAAAAAAAAAAAATAAATAAATACAAAAAAAAAAGAAATAAAAGATTTTCAATTTACGCATGCAAATATAAATGAAAATATGAAATAGCACAAGTAATGAGAGTCCAAACTAGATCAAATAAAATAGTGAAAATAAAAAGGAAAATATTGAAAATAAAATACAAACTTCTGAGGAAGATGGTAATAATAAAAATGATATTAAAGTTTATGAAACCCTAAAAAATTGGAACGTTCCCAAAATAAAAATAATAAAAACTAATAATGAAATTTTATGTAAAATATTTAAAAAAAGAAAATGTATAGTCAATTTAGATATGAGTAAATTTATGGTTAAAAAGCAGATAACTTTAGAGTTATTTCTATGCGCATTAGAAAAAAAAACTAATAAAATAAATGTAAGAGAATTAGAAATTAATAATAGAGATTTTATATTTACTCAAGGTTTTGATATTTGGAAAAATTATTAAATGAAAAGAAAAGCGAAAAAAAAAGAATAAAATATTTTTTTTGTAAACAAAAACAATTTTTCGATATAAAATTTTTTTTTTCCCTTTCCTTTTTCTTTTGGAGGGAGGATTAATATAAAATACATAAGTAGTAAATAGCATAATGAATTGCCCTTATTATTTAAAGATAAGAATTATACAGGTCGTCAACCTTTTGTTTAATTCGCATTCTTTACTAAATTCCTTTGAATGCATTGACCGACCTGATTAAGATAAATTTGATATATTATATTAATACAATGTATACAAAGCATTGAATAATTCATATCTGATACTTTCTTTGATTGATGTCAATAAACTAAGTAATGCAATAATTATGCTATGTTAATTATTGTATTATTTATTGATAAGAATGTAAGTTGTATCGATTACCATATAATATCGTTTTATAATTATTATTTGTAATTAAAAGTAATGTATTAGTATTAGTAGCGTTAGTTCTAAACTCTAAGTTATAAATAAGGTAAAATATGAAAATAAATAAACAGTATATTTTTACTGTATATTTTTTATTATCTAAAGTACTTAAAGCTATTTTATTGAGATTTTGTGTATATATACAATACAATTTAGATCCAAAAACATCCATATTTCGAAACATTCAATAAATAATTTTTTTTCAAATAAAGAATTTTTTTAGTCTTCTAAAGTTAAGTCATTAACAATGTACTTTTTAACTCCTTTCGCTTTTGTAATTGATTTATTTTTAAATATTTGTATAAAAACATTTTTGATCGAAGACCAATAAATTCAGAAATAATTTTGCCACTCATTTCATCTTTAAATAATCCTAAAACTTTTTAATTAATAATAGGAAAACGAACACCATATGAGTTATACTTTTCATAACCAGATATATAAAAAAATGAGATAAAGCCGACTTTATATCTTCATAAAAATCTTCTCTGAAAATTGTACAAATGAAACTGCCTGTATCTATATAGTTTAGCAAGAGATTTTCTTAAAATTTTGGTTTCATATAAGTTAACAACAACCAAAATAGTGATCACATTTCAAATTTCGTAAATTTTATTAAAAAGTTATTATCCTGCCGAATCATCATTTATTTACTTGGGAAACAAATTCAAACTTATTTATTAATAACTCAAATTAAATGCAATAAAAGTCATGCGTAACAAACATATGTTTTATGTCAGCAAAAATGCAAGTAGAATTTGCCAAATATTGTAAAAAAAGACCTTTTTGTAAATTAATTATTAATTAGATTTGAAGGAATAAAGTTGATTTTTAAAAATACAATTTTTCAATATTTTTTTCAATATTTTAAGCAAAGTTTTTAAGAAATGATGTTTAAAACAAGGTAGTTTAAAAGCTGATTTAAAAATAATAAAAAACTTTTATAATATTTATTTTCATTAATTATTGAAAAAAAAAATATCCTAATAAAGTTAAATAAATTTTATTTATAAACATGATGGAAATGCATAACTATTAAAATATGAGTAAAAATAAAAAAACTTAAATGTTACATTATTTAGAATACTTAATTAATGCTTATACACTTTTTAATTTGATTACTAAATCATAATATTCAATCTGTAAATGATAGATATTTAAAACATTTTTAATCAATGAATAACATAGTATGTCATTTTAAAATTTTCAATATTACATAAATCAGAGGCGTTTTTTAAAATGCATCTTATAATATAAATATTAGGTATATATTGAATTTCCAATACCCTAATAAATCAGTGACATCTTCTAAAAGATAATAATAACCGTATTTTTACAAAAAAAATCGTTTACAAAATTCATCATATTCACAATCATAAAGAAACTATATACTGTATACATATATACTGTATATTGTTTCTTTACTGTATATCTATAATATAATACACAAGATGTTGGCGAGACCTTGCCAACATGTAAAAAGATATATTTTATATCTATAATAAGATACTCACACTGAATGTAAACTAAACCGGCAATGATGATATTTCTGTATATTTATTTAATAAGTTAAAATTTTATTACCAGAGACACAAATCTTTGACTCAAAGTATTATCAAGGGACACAAACCGTTCATTAAAAATATAAATAAATTTAGTAAATATTATTATCAGAGACCAAATTTTCCACTAGAAGTATTATCAGACACACAAACCGTTCATTAAAAGTGAGTACAGTCAAAAAAGGAAAATTACATACTTAAAAAACACACATTTTCAATCAAAATAAATTCAGCAAATTTTTAATTTTTAAATTTGACCGACACATCCATTATAAACTGGTCGCAGCGGTAAATTAAAAATAAATTATTAATCTTCTGTTGGCGTTTTCAATCTTTGTTTTGGAAAAAAAAAAATAGGTACTCTTAATAAAATTAAAACGCCTGAAAGTGAAAAGGGCAAAGTTTATAATAAGTCTCATATTTATAAGAAAAAAATAATAGGCCGATTTTATTCTTGATTTTGTTTTCATTAGTGTAAAAGCTGGTAAAAGCTTCGTAATAGACTTTAAAATAGTTTTGTTTATTTAGGTTGAAATTTAGATTTTTAACATAAAATATAACATAAAATATTCGAAATTTTTTTATTAATATAAAATTCGGCAAACTTAATAATTATATTTCATAACAGAAGTCTGGAATTTACCAAATATTATAGAAATGGATATTTTTCTTAAAAAAAAAAAAAACTAACATAAAAAATATCATTTTAGAAGCCTTCTCTCACAAAAGATTCATAATTTTGTACTAATTTATTATTAGACCATTAATAATATTGTTAGCCATCGAAAAAAATAAGATTTATTAATCAGATCAGATAATATAATACCAGGAATTAATGATTGAATTTCTGATAATATATCTCCTGTTGGCAGTTTTCAAATGACTCTTTGTTTTGAAAAAAATAAAAATACTCTTAATAAAATTAAAAGACTTGAAAGTGAAAAGAGCAAAGTTTATAGTAAGCCTCATATTTGTAAGAAAAATAATAGGCCGATTTTATTCTTGATTTTGTTTTCATTAGTATAAAAGCTGGTAAAAGCTTCGCAGCAGACTTTAAAGTAGTTTTGTTTATTTAGGTTAGAATTTTGATTTTTTAAGCTGCATTTTTGATATAACATAAAATATTCGAATTTTTTTATTAATATAAAATTCGGCAGACTTAGCTAATTATATTTCATAACAGAAATCAGAAACTTACTAAATATTATAGAAATGGATATTTTTCTTAAAAAAAAAGATAAAATAACATAGAAAATATCATTTTAGAAGATTCTCTCACAATAGATTCATAATTTTGTACTAATTTATTACTAGACCATTAAATTAAAAAGCTGTCTAAAACGACCGTTACAAAAAAAAGTCCCCGAAAATTTATGAAATTTCATTACCAGAGACATGAATCTTTTTTTAAATATGCCAAAGACCTCTTCCAAAATACATTTAAATAAAATAAATTCAGCAAAATTTTTTCAAGCAAAAAAAAAACAAGTAAAAGTAACAGTAAGTCGATGCAACCGACTTATTTATACCCTGCGCCTAAAAAATTCAAATTAAATTAAAAATCCATAAGTTATTTTAGTTAGGTACTTAATATACCTAAGCTAAAAAAATACATGTAATAATCCCTCCCTTAATACAGGTAGTAAGGGAGTTAGTATGATAACGTTAATGTTTTTGAATCTATAGAAATTGTTCAATTGCACAGGGGATTTTCTAGTAATTATATATATTATTTATTTTAATTCAGATTCTGATCTTGGTTAATTTTAAAATTGATTTTAAGTCTAATTTTGATTTTAATTACAATTTCAACTCTAATTTCATTTTAATTTTGATTTTATAGTATGTTCATAAACTTCGAAATCGAGTTGATTGATTATCATTTACAAAATCAAGTAAAATGTCAAGTGTTCACAATCGTTTTTTAAAATTAAGAATTTAATTTTTGGCATATTTATTTTATTGTTTTGATACAATAAGAAATATACCAATTTATTTATTTTTTTTTTAAATAAGCAACAACAAAACATAAATTAACATAATTTCAAAAATAAAATAGAAAATTTTGATTTTTTATTGTTATGATTTTGAATAATTATTTTGACAAATAAAAACAAATCAAGGGTTATGGAAAATAAATTTTAAATAATTAATACAAAAATCGAAATTTCATGGACGAACGACGTGATTTTGACGTGATTTTCAGAAAACCAAATAGCGGGTTGATTTTCTATGGCAGATAAATTTTTGAAAAATGAATGGGAAATCAATAAAAACAAAAGGAGATCAATAAAAACAAAATTTTAATTTTAAACTGGATTTTAATTTTAATGTTATTTTGAATTTTTGTTTTATATTAATTGTTTGCCAACAAAATTACCAATTTCAATGTTAATTTCTGTAACATACGCATTATGTAAACGAGTTTTCATGCCATCGATTCACAGCTCAGATGGCACATTCAACCACAGCTCAGATGGCACATTCTGTTCCAGGAGTTGGCTGCTCCTTCGGTAAAATTAACTATGACACGCGGGCGGTGATTAAAATCTTGAAAAATCTGAATACAAATAAGTCAGCCGCTCCAGCTGGTATAAACACCAAGGTGCTTAAAAATACCTACTCGAGTATTTCAAAATACTCATAGGAAGCTACACCTTTGTAGCCTCTGTAACATTAATTACCAGATTAATACTTAATGGTGATAATGTATATGCATTATCTCGTTTCAGAGAGCCTAGTTTGCTCTATAATATTAGATTATATCTTGCTTATCTCTTCGATCAAGATAACCACGTTTGCATTGAAGGTAAAACGAAAACATTTTTAAAAGTACTCATTCAACAAGAGGGCCTCCCCTCTGACTATAAGGATCTAAGTAAACTATTTTATAAATATTATGAAATTGAAGGAATGTCCGCTAATGAAGCTAAAGAAGACCTAAGTGTCTTTCGTAGTCACTTGTCCAGCAAAAGACGTGAGTATATCCAAACACTTAGAGATATTGATCAAAAGTTTTTTCGTGCCTAATAAGCCAAATAATACTTATCAAAGTAAAAATAAGTTTCAACTTTATAATAACACTATTAGGATGTTCTATCACAATTGCAGTGGTTTAAGAAGTAAAATAAAAAACCTTTTTATCGACGCCAAATCATGCAATTTTAATATACTAGTGATTACAGAAACTTGATTCAGCGACTCTTTTAAAAATGAAGAAATTCTCGATAACAATTGGTCAATTTATAGAAATGATCGTAACTACCTTTCCACAGGTCTCTGTAGAGGTGGTGGTGTTCTAATTGCTGTCTACAACGGCTTTTCATGTGAATTAATGTGTTCCAACAACTCCTTATCTTTTGAATACATTTTTGTTAAAATTCTTACTGGTAGTAAAAGTATTTATCTAGGAGTATATTTTCCTCCAAATTCTGATGAATCCTCTTATTACGAATTCTTGGATATATGTAAGTCTGTAATTGCTTTAATGGCAGAGGATGATAATATTTTTGTTTTGGGCGATTTTAACCGTCCATCTTTATCTTTTGTGATTGATGAACTGGATAATAAACTACTACCAGTTAACTTTTTAGATGAAATTGAGTTTAGTATTATAAGTACATTTTATGGAAATGATATACAACAAATAATACAACAACCTAATAGTAATGGTAGATGGTTAGACCCAGCTTTTTCAAATGCTTATGATGATGTTGTGGTTCATGCTGTCAATGATACAGATAATCTTTTTACCAACTCACTCCATCATAGTGCAATATCAATAGAACTAACTCAAGCTAACCAACAATTTTCGAAGTCCTACAATAATGAAATTGTATATGACTTCCGTAACGATAATTACGAAGGCATTAACAATGCCTTATCTAATATAAACTGGTACGAGCTGTTAATGCAGCGAGATTTAGATTTAGTAGTTCTGGATTTTCATACAATTTTATCATCTATAATTGGTAATTACACGCCAAGGATACTAAAAAAAAATAAATTAATGGAACCTTGGCTAGATAGGGAAGTCAGATCTTTACGTAATCGTAGAAATAAATTATATAAAATTATTAAATCATCAGTTGACCCAAGCTCCGAAACTATTAATGAGTATAAAAAATCGGCTGATGAATTTAAAATAAAATGCATTGCATCGTACGATAATTACGTTCAAAATATTGGTAACTCCATTTTAAGTAACCCTAGAAAATTTTTTGAATTTGTTAATACAAAACATAAGTCGTCAGGTTACCCAAACTCTATGTCCTTAGATGGTAAAGTCTCATCCTGCCCTGATGAAATTTTTCAATTTTTTTGCACACAAATTCCAAAACGTGTACCGTCAGTCGCAAACAGGACATGGAAACGTGAATTTCCAGACCTTAAATAACACTATTCCTCTCATTCAAAATTTAAACTTATTATTAGAAGATGTTTATTCAGAAATTAGTAGTTTAGATATTAAAAAAGGATCTGGTCCTGATCTTCTTCCACCTATTTTTTTACATAACTGTATTCATAATTTAACTGTCCCACTTACATTAATTTTTAACAGATCCCTTATGTCAGGTACTTTCCCACAATTTTGGAAAACCTCATACCTGATTCCGATTCACAAAAAAGCTGACAAAGCATTAATAGACAATTATAGAGGTATAGCAATTCAGTCGACTATACCCAAATTATTTGAAAAACTTGTTACTGATAAAATTACACCTATAATAGATCCTTATCTTAATCAAGAACAACATGGTTTTAGAAAAGGTCGTTCAACCACCACCAACCTGATGGTTTTCACATCAGATATATTATCTTCTATTGAAAAAGGTCTTCAGGTAGACGCAATATATACAGATTTTAGTAAAGCATTTGACCGAATAAATAATGATATACTAAAAGATAAACTGGCAAAGCTAGGATTCAGTGGCTCCATATTAAAATGGATTAAGTCATATGTCACTGAAAGAGTACAATTTGTTAGATTTCAAGGTACTATATCTAAGCCCATTTCTGTCTACTCTGGGGTACCCCAAGGCAGTCACTTAGGACCACTTTTATTCAATATATATATAAGTGATCTTTCGAATTTCTTATCAGGCGTTGCCCACCTTACTTATGCTGATGATCTTAAGTTGTATCATGTAATTAAGAATGATACCGATTGCTGTTTTCTTCAATCAAAATTGAAGTGCTTAGAAAAATGGTGCTGTGACAACATGCTAGATCTCAACATTAGTAAGTGCTATACTATGACCTTTTCACGGAAAAGATCCAAATTGATGCATAATTATTCCATACAAAACTGCAACCTAGAATGTGTGAATCATATTACAGATTTGGGAATGATTTTGGATAACAAACTGAATTATAATCTTCACTATGAATCAATGTTATCAAAAGCTAACAAAATGCTATGTTTTATCAAAAGAAGAGCAAGAGAATTTAACAATATCTGGGTAACAATAACTTTATATTGCTCACTTGTACGCTCAGTTTTAGAATACGGTAGCATTATCTGGAATCCAGCCTTTCTTATTCATAGTACAAGAATTGAATCAATCCAGAAGCAGTTCCTCCTCTTTGCTTTAAGACATCTACATAATCCCAGAGACTTTCATAACCTTCCATCATACAATGAGAGGCTGCAGTTAGTCAATTTACTTAGTTTAAGTTCCCGTAGAATCTTACTATCTAACTGCTTTACATTTGATGTCTTATCAAATAAGATTAACGTCAATTTTATTAAAGATAAAATTAAAGTCAACAATAATGTCAGGCCCACAAGATATACCAAATTCTTAATTGAAACAACACATAGAACTGAATATGGGAAAAACGAACCCACAAACAGGTGTTGCATATTATTTAATCGATCCGACAACATTTTCTGTGACACAATTTCAAAAAATGCTTACAAATCTAAATTACACAACATTCTTAAACAATCGTAAAACATTGACATAATTTATTAACAATAATATTTCCTTTGTTTTTGTTTTTTTTTTTTTTTTTTTATAAAAAGAAGAAAACAAAAAAAAAAAAACCATATTAAAAGCATTGACTCATTTTACATACATAAAATAAAAATAACTTTTGTCTTTATTGTACGTATCATAATTAATTTAATTTTAACGAAGTACAAAAAATTTATTGTATCATCTTACATCTTTTTTTTTTTAATAGTAAGACTAAGCTAAAGGCATAACTTAGCTTCTTTATATTGCTCTGAATGATTCATAATTCATACATTATAATTTTTAAATGTATTTAAAAAAAAAAATGTAAAAGAAGAAAAAAAAGAGAGAAAACAAAAGAAAAAACTAAAAATAAATTGTAATTTTTTTTGTAGTCAAGTCAGCAAAATAATGTACTTTTTTTTTTTTTTGCATTGTATTGTGTAATATTAATTTTAAGTTTAACTTTAAGAATTTTTGTAACGACCTTGCTTTGGTTCTAAATAAATAAATAAATAAAAAAAATAATACAACAGCAAAAAATTTCCCAAATGGGGTGAAAAATACAAAAATGAAGGTGAACAGAGTTAATTTCAAGACCACAAACACAATGTTATCTGATCTCGCGAAAAATTGCCACTACTATTCCCAACCTATATATAGATTATATAAGAATATAACATATAATATGTAACATATAGTATAATCTATATCTATAATATATTCAAATAAGACGCTCTTTTTTTTTTTTGCTTCGGTTAAATTTTCCTTTTTCTTTTTCTTTGCTTTTTTTTCTAGATACATAAACAAAATTTTGAAATGATAGTTTGTCATTTTAGGATTTCTTATTTGAATAAGCATGAAATGTGACATGTAAAATTTAATAAAATTTTCAATATTACATAATTCAGAGGCGTCTTATAAAATGCATCTTATAATATAAATAATAGGTATATATTGAATTTCCAATACCCCAGTAAATCAGTGACATCTTCTAAAAGATAATAATAACCGTGTTATTACAAAAAATATCGTTTACAAAGAAAAATTCATCATATATACAAGTATACTGTATATAGTTTCTTTACTGTATATACTTATATAGTTATATATAGTATTTATTTTAATTCAGATTCTGATCTTGGTTAATTTTAAAATTGATTTTAAGTCTAATTTTGATTTTAATTACAATTTCAACTCTAATTTCATTTTAATTTTGATTTTATAGTATGTTCATAAACTTCGAAATCGACCTGATTGATTATCATGTACAAAATCAAGTAAAATGTCAAGTGTTCACAATCGTTTTTTAAAATAAAGAATTTAATTTTTGTCATATTTATTTTATTGTTTTGATACAATAAAAAATATACCAATTTATTTATTTTTTTTTAAATAAGCACCAACAAAACATAAATTAACATAATTTCAAAAATAAAATAGAAAATTTTGATCGAAATTTCATGGACGAACAATGTGATTTTGGCGTGATTTTTAGAAAATCAAGTAGCGGGTTGATTTTCTATGACAGATAAATTGTTGAAAAATGTATGGGAAATCAAAAAAAAAAAAAAAAAGGAGAAAATTTGCTCTCAATTTTCGACTCAATTTCTCAAAATCAAGTGTTTGTGAACATACTATTAATTTTAATTTTAAACTAGATTTTAATTTTAATGTTATTTTGAATTTTTGTTTTATATTAATTGTTTGCCAACAAAATTACCAATTTTAATGTTAATTTCTGTAACATACGCATTATGTAAACGAGTTTTCATGCCATCGATTGCCATCTTAGTTCAATTAAGCCAGCAAATTTATCCCTATGTGAATTTATATCTATTCATTTCTCATTTCATGAAGTCTGTTAAGAAGAGGCCCCAATCTTGCTTTAATCGCATTTGCAAAGAAGCCATTTTTAGAAAAGAGGAAGCTTTTAAACTGTACCAAAGATATAGATCGGAGGCTCGCAGGGCCAACTATTTAGTGATGAGAAACAGATGCAAAAGAGTTATCAAGTAATAAAAATTCTTGTTCAACCAAAAGTTAAAACGTAAAATCATCCACAAGAAGACGCTAGAGGACCCTATAGCTTCTTTTCCACTACTTGTTGATAATAATAAGAGGATCATATCAGATCCTAAAGAGAAGGCGAACTTATTTGGCAAGCAGTTCGCTTCCAATTCGAAACTACCACTTATAATAAAACTTATTACAAAATTATTTATAATCAATATCAATATCAAAAGAAATTTAGGATCGTAATAGATTATAAACGACTGAACGACGTAACAGTGGACGACAAATTCCCATTACAGAATATTGACTCTATTCTAGACAAACTGGGAAAAGCCCAGTACTTTACAACATTAGACTTGGCAAAGGGTTACCATCAAATTTCTATTAAGGAAGAAGACAGAAAGACAGCTTTCGTGACACCACATGGACTGTATGAATTTAATAGAATGCCGTTTGGTTTAAAGAACGCACCAGCGACATTCCAACGGTTAATGAATGAAATATTGAGAGAATATATAAACAAGGTCTGTGTAGTATATTTAGATGATATATTAATATTCAGTACCTCTCTAAAAGAACATATGAAAGCAATCTATAGTATTTTCAAGGTGTTAGAAGAAAAAAATTTGAAAATTCAAATAGATAAATGTAATTTCATGAAAAAAGAGACTGAGTTCTTAGGGCACATATTAACAAAAGACGGTTTAAAGCCTAACCCCAATAAAATAAAAACAATAGAAAATTTAGAACTACCAAAAACTCAAAAACAGATTAAAAGTTTTTTTAGGAATGATAGGGTACTACAGGAAATTTGTGAAGGATTACGCCAAAGTTGCGCAACCTATCACGAAATATTTGAAAAAAGATACAAA
The DNA here is from genome assembly GCA_947095535.1 of Poecilobothrus nobilitatus. NCBI lineage: Eukaryota > Metazoa > Arthropoda > Insecta > Diptera > Dolichopodidae > Poecilobothrus > Poecilobothrus nobilitatus. Next base: position 15,593 of record CAMUPU010000022.1, on the reverse strand, counting down.
AATTAATACCAACGACCCAAATTACATCGAAGCGTTCAGTAATAAAATATCCAAATTTCGAAAAACCATTTGTTTTGACAACAGACGCATCGAACTACGCGATTGGCGCTGTATTGTCACAGGAAGGACATCCTGTATGTTTTGCTTCGCGAACCTTAAATAGTCATGAACGTAATTATTCCGCTACAGATAAAGAATTTTTAGCAATTATGTGGTCAGTAAACTACTTTCGACCCTACCTTTACGGTAATAAATTTAAAATATTGACGGACCATCAACCAATAAAATATTTGCATGCCAAATATAAAGGTAAAGACCTATCACCTAGGCATCAAAGATGGTTGTTAAAATTAGGCGAATACCAATTTGAAATTGAATATCTCAAGGGAAAAGAAAATCATGTCGCAGATTTTCTTAGTAGAATAGAACATAATGTGAATGAGGGAGAGGATGTAAATGATTAAAGCTATACACAATCTCTTAGAAATTTTAATATTGAATGTAATAGTACAATGGCAACAGTTCATTCTGCAAGCGAAGAATTGTTTTAGCATATTCCTATAAAAGAAGAAATTGTAAATAAATATAAAACTCAAATAATTTTAACAAATAACAAAACAGTAGAATTAGAAACTCTTTTTGTAAGAAAAATCATAACTATAGCAGAATATGATTTTAATAGATTAGGCGAAATATTTAAAAATTATCTTAATAAAGGTAAAGTAGGAATTTTTGCAGAAATTTTAGACACAAAATATAACATTGTTCAAGAAAAACTGATAGAAATGTATTCAAATGATAATGCAATAATATTTATAAAATGCTCATTCAGAGCACAAGAAATAGAAACTGAAGTCGAAACGGTTAAACAAATATCTCTATACCATATAAGAGAAAGTTTTCATTCCGGCATTCAGGAAACATATAATCAAATTAAGTTCAAAATATATTACCCCAAATTACTAGAGTTAATTCAGATTGTAATTACTCAATGCGAAGTTTGTCAAACTGTCAAGTATGACAGAAGACCAATGAAACCCAAATTTGAAATTAGTGAAACTCCATTAGAAATAAATGATATAATTCACATTGACACTTACGTCATTATGAGACAGGTTTTCTTAACAATTATAGACAAGTTCTCTAAGTTTGGTACAGCATATCATCTTAACGACAGAAATCATGTTACTATCATAGAAAAATTAGAACAACATTTCTCTCAGGTAAACAAACCAAAGAAAATTGTGGCTGATAATGAGTTTAAGGCAATCCAAATTAAAGAATTTCTGATAGAAGAAGGAATAAGTCTACATCTGACAAAACCAAACAGTCTGGTACTGGTAATACAAAACCAAACATACTGGTAATGCAGATATAGAAAGATTTCACAATACCATCGCGGAAAAATTCAGAATACTACGGTTAAATAAAACTAATTTCTCTGTACAACGTTTAATACAACAAGCGCTTAGAATCTATAATAACAGATACCATTCAACAATTAAGTACTCCCCAATTGAAGTACAAAACCATAAAATTAAACATGAAAATGTAAAAGAAAATCTAGAAACCATAAAACTAAAGAAAATCGAAAAACTAAACAAAAATAGAAAAAATTATGTTGAAACTCGTTCAACAGGTTTTGTGAAAAACTACAAAGTTGTTAGACACAAAGAGCAACCCAAATATAAAAAATTGACATTAGACAATATTCATATAAAAAATATTAAAAAACCTTTAAAATTTACAGATATTAGCAATAATGACAATACTAATAATGATGACAGCACAAACCGTGAAATGTAATCTATTAGAAATAAACAACGTAATTTCAAATACTGGATTTGTAAAAATAAACTTGGACAAAGAACAACTCGTTACTCAAACTGACATTATAATTCATATTATACACCCAACTGAAATATTAAACTTACATAATTGATATTTCAAATAGAACAGACGTACTAAATTTAAGTCAAGAGACAATTTTGCAAACAGAAATTTTAGACCTAAAAAACAAGTTAAAAACTATAATTCTTAATAAAAGACCAAGACGAGGAATAATAAATGGTGTCGGAACAATTTATAAATGGTTGTTCGGAACAATGGACGAACAAGATCGACAAAATATAGAAAAACATTTACAAACTGTAGATCATAATAATCATTTACTTATAACAAATTATAATGAACAAATTACAATTAATCAACAATTTCACAAAACAATTAAGCAACTTAAGTCAATTATAGAAGGTGACAGAAATATATTATTAAACCAAATAAATAATTTACAGAAATCATTAATTCAACAAAATATATATTTAGACTTACTTTTTAAGATACAATTCATAAAAGAAAAAATAGAAATAATACAAGATAATTTAGCTTCAATTAGGCATGGAATTGTGCACCCTAATATTTTAACAGAAGAAGAAATAGTGAAATACGAAATAGATTTTTATAAATTACAATACATAAAACTAGGTTTAGCTCAATTCGAAAAAGACTCATTATTACTTGCAATCAAAATTCCAAGAAAAATTAAAACAATTCAATTAGAAATTATCATTCCAGTTCCAAATAAAGAAAATAAAGAAATAAATTATCCAAATGAAATTATTTTTACATATAATAATAACACGTATAAATACGAAAAATTAAAAACATTAAATGAATTATCTTTAAGTAAAAATTGTATTTTTAATAATTGTGAACTAATAAATAATAAATTAACCGAAATGATACAAATAGGTGAAGAAACAATTGTAATTAAAAATGCTAAAAATGTAAAAGTGACAATAGAAATATTATTATAACGGATCATGTTTTGATCCATTTCAATAATTGCACTTTAAATATTCTAGATCATAATTTTTCAAATATAAAAGAAAGCATCAAACAAAGATTTTATTACCCAGTAAATCAGACTTTTAATTTTAAGAATAAGATTACTTTCAATGACATTGTTATAGAAACAGACAATAATATAGAAAAAATTAAAGAACTAAAATTTCATAAAGAATTTTCTTATATACTAGATTTAATATTCTTTGTAATTGGAATAATTGGAGCAATCGTATTATTTAAAAAATTCGGTTACTTTAAAATTAATAAAGGAATTCAGGAGAATTCTTGTCTAAAGGAGGGAGAAGTTACATATTTTGCCAAACTCTCTTGATACAAAAATAGCAGACACTACGTCAGCATTTCCTGTTATTGCAAAATAATAAAACTTATTACAAAATTATTTATAATCAATATCATATTGCAAACATGTTCAATCATAATTTTATCATGAAAGATTGTTATTGCTAAATAAATTAAAATAGTTTCACATTTCAATATGCAAAAATAAAATTAATTACTTTCCCACAATAACAAAATTATGCAATTGCTCAAATTACACCAAAATTATTAAAATAAAAAATGTATAAATTGCCGAATTTGCAATTAATAACATATAAATACCTGAACATTTTCTAATTAGAATTAAGTCTCGATTAAGTCTTAGACATATTAATGTCGAAATAAAGATTCAAATTTTAAAACTTAAATAAGTTGCGTTTTTATTTAAAAATAGTTGTTATTTTTTTATGTAATTGCAAAAGCAAATACAAAAGTCGGGCGGTGATTAAAATTTTGAAAAATCTGAATACAAATAAGTCAGCCGCTCCAGCTGGCATAAACACCAAGGTGCTTAAAAATACCTACTCGAGTATTTCAAAATACTCATAGGAAGCTACACCTTTGTAGCTTCCTATAAGTTTCGTAGCCGCTGTAACATTAATCACCAGATTAATAAAACAGCAAAAAATTTCTCTATTAGATTTAGCAAAAATTCAAAAATGGGGTGAAGTCAACAGAGTTAATTTCAAGACCACAAACACAATATTGTCTGATCTCGTGAAAAATTGCCACTACTATTCCCAACCTACTATTTTAGGAAGAAGTTTTGCAGCATTGAACAGATTTAAACATGCTGGGTATCGAGTTAAACCAAAAATTGATTTGGGAAATCACATTTTTGGTATAGCTAAGAATGTAACTAAATGTTTGGGTTTTTTGTATAGCTGCAAAACTTACTTTTCCGCATCTGACCTTCTAAATATCTATAAAACGTACATTCGGCCGAAAATGGAGTATAATGCACACATTTGGGCTGCGCAGGGCCTCAAAACCCGCTGGCTTATTTAGATAATGTGCAAAACAGAGCTTTTCGTTTTATCAACGACTCCAGTTTAACTTCAATGCTCATTCCACTCGGCCATCGTCGCACAGTTTGATCACTGACCTTGTTTTATAGATATCTAGTAGGGATTAACACCTGTTCCAAAAAAATAAATCAGTTAATGCCTCCACTCAAAGTTTTCCAACGTGAAACAACAAGTGCAATACATGCTCATCTCTATCATGTAGAGTTATCAAAATGGCGAAACACAACTTATGGAAATTCGTTTGGCATGCGCACTTCCAATTTGTGGAACCATATACCATCGCAAGTGTTCCCTAAAATTAGTAATTCATATGCGTACGATTTACTTAAGTTTAAGAAGAATATTGACATCTTTTTTCAAAATAAATATGATAAAATCAAAAAAAAAATTGCTTATTTTGTTTTTAACTCAAAATGGACATATGAATTAAAATCAAATATAAATAAAGTTCTTTTGAGAGCTACCAAATACTTATTAGTTAGATTAAATTAAAAAAATTATTTGCTACTGATAATTGGGGTTAACTACAGTTATTTTTCAAATAACCTCAAATTTCGAGTTCAACTTGTAAATAAAAAAAAATTTAATAATGATAGAAAACTCCTTTTGAGGACGAGTACAAAGTAACGATTATAAGAAATTATTAAGGTCAAAGATAGCTACATTAAAAATAATATATCGTTATGCGGGCGTGATCAAAAGTGTATTTGGAAAACAATCTAAAACCTAGCACTAAATAACCATGAAAATAATGGTATAAATGAGGTAATTATGGGAAGCAAAGCTTTTAAAGTTGATGTCGAAATTGCGAACAATTTAAATGATTTTTTTATTGATATTATAATGCAAATTAACAATAGCATGTCTAAAGTTATTCCACAACAATAACTACTGTTGGGGAGCCGTTCGAAATCGTCCTTTATTTAATATTCTTTAACAAAATCTTCTTATTTTAAAATGTCCCTTTTCAAAATTTGTTTATTTCATTTTCGCTTAAAAATCTTTTTTTTTATAAATAAAAAAAAATTATATTTATTAAAAAAAAAATAAGAATTCTTCAAAAAAAAAAAAATATTCATAATACTAAACAAAAAACAAAATTTCAAACAAAAAAATAAATTATCTTTCATTCAAAAAATTATTATTTTTTTTTTTTTTTATTTATTTATTCTTAATTACAATTAAAATTATAATTAACAAAAATTTTTTTCTAAGCACTAGCTATCAAAAAATTAACTTTCATAATAATAAACAAAAACTCAAACAAAAAAATAAATGATTATAAAACAATATTAATCGCCATTCTTTTTAAATATTCTAATTTCGAAATTCTAATTCGACGTTTAGTAATGCGTGTAATAGCTTAGTTCTTTTTATGATAGCTCCTTTTTTTTGGGATAGGCTGTCCAAGTTATCTGACAGAAGTGAAAAAGACAGCCTTTAAAAACAGTCAGAGGAAAATAAGGCCTAGCTGCACTAACACTGGCTTCTTCGAAATCAGAAATTATGTGTTTTGGATTTAAATTTAACTTAAATTCGGAACTTATGTGCGAAATTTCACCGAAAAACGCATCATAAGTTTTTCTGGATTTGACGCTCATTATGCACAACTTCATCATCTAATTTTCCGTGAATAACGAAAAGCTGGTGCATAACTCGCGGAACAACATCAAATGTGCAATCCATCATCCAACACTCCGATTCAAATAACAAAGTTAAACTTCTCTTGGTTCCTAATAAATAAGGAAATTTTAAAACCAATTTGTAAATTTTTTTTTTTTGTGAATCTTTAATTTTTCTTTTGTTTATTTTTATTTTTTTCTTAAACAGCTTAGGTTAATTTATTTCTAATATTTTATTTAACTTAAGAAGAGTGTAGTAGAATTAAGTGTTACATTTGCATTAAAAAAAAATTAAACTAATGATGAAATAATATTCTTTTGACTGAACTCTATCATATTTTATTACTAAAATAGTTCCAAAATCAATTTTTTTTCAAAATTTATTTTAACGCAAATGGTGCGTTTTTAGTTCTATACTACAATCTTAATGAAAACAAAGATTCCAGAGCATACAAATTTGTACACACAATTAATATTTTTTCCTCGATCTTAATTAAAATTATATATTACCAGAAGTTCCCTGTCCATAGAGCGAACATATTCGGGTATTACAATTTCATCCAGACTTTCGGGTTCCTTAAGTGAAGTTTTCCGTATTTCAGAATAAGTTTCCCAATTAATAAAATAAATAAAACAAAAAAGGATAAAGGATATTTTCCACATAGCTGGAAAGAGTCAATTGTCGTGCCAGTCCCCAAAAAAAAGAATTCAACTAAAGCTGAAGGTTTAAGACCAATAAACATGCTGCCATCTTACGAAAAAATTTTGGAGAAAGTAGTTTGTCAAAAATTTGAAAATTATTTCGAAAGAAATAATACCCTAGTTTCAGAAAAATCTGGTTTTAGAAAAAATTCCTCATGTGAAACCCCTCTAAATTGTATTATTTTCATCGATTGTGAAATAAGTAAGCTGAAATGTTGTTTCTAAATGTTCTGCAAAAGTAGAAACTTTATCTTTTACAGTTTTGGCCCAGGTTCCGATTTTCTTTATTATTGGAGGAACATGTTGGTTTGGTTGTTTTAGTTTTTTGTGGCTCTCCATAACGAATAATTTGTTACGTCAGTTGGAGTTAAGCTTTGAAGATATTGCTGTAAGGCATTATTTTTGATATCATTCAACATTTTTTCTTATTTCTTTTACGACCTTATTTAGTTTTCTTTTGTCCGAGGAGCTCTAGTTTTCTGCCAAATTTTTCTGAGTTTCCTTTTGTCTTCTATATTGATTAATATGAGATATATTTCATTCTGAACACCTTCTTTTTGCGAAGGAGTTGCATTCCGAGCTTCATCTGACAAAATTGAGTTAAACTTTTATATTACATGTAAAATATCTTCTGGTGTTTTTAATGTGAAATTTAAGGAAATATTATTTTGAAGAATTAGTCTGAAAGATTCCTAATCAGTACATTTATTGTGAAGTTTCTTTTCTTTTTGTTTGATTAGTACTGTTGTTGCCATAGTGATAATAATTGGATGATGGTCAGACGATTAATCTAAACACTTTTCAGCTTTTAATTGTTTTCCATTAATTCCTCTTGTTACGCAGAAATCAATTAGATATGGTATTTTTCTTTGATCTGTTGGCCAGTATGTTGGTTCTCCAGTTGATAAGTCACTCATATTGTACACTATTATGGCTAAATACAGTTGTCTACTTATATGTAATAGTTCTGGAGCCCCATTGCGTGTGTTTGGCGTTGTAGTCGTCAGATATTGGCTTTTTCTTGGTGGACTATAAAGTGCAGATGTTGTAATTTCTCCAGCCCAGTCTTTTATTACAGTTGCTTATATATATTTTTTTTTGAATTTCTTCACTTCATAACGCTAGATAGTATTTTTTACTATGATTGCCGTTCCCCCGTGTGCAGTTCCTTCTGGAAGTTTAGTGGCATATATTATATAGTCTTTTAATTTGAAGTAGCTCTTCCTCGTAAAGTGCGTTTGCGATATAAGTAAAATATCGATTTTGTGTTGTTGAATAAATGTTTTTACTTCTTGTAAATATTGATTTAAACCGTTGGCTTTCCATAGAGCTAGTTTTAGTATGTAGTTTGACCATTATTTAATTTTTGAGACAAGTGTCATAATCAAGCTAATCAAGGAGCAAGTTGTTCAGTTATGTTTTTCATTAAAATCTTTAAGCTTACTTTTGACGAGACGGCATACTTTCTTTTTCTAATGTTTCACTGTCATTATTATTGTACTTTATTTTAATGGCTTGTTTAATCATTGTCCCTAACTTTGTTTAGATAGTAGAATCGATTTTGCCTATTTCGGAGTAAGTGATTCCTGGTGTAACCATTTGGGAATTAGTGGTGTTATTTACTGGAGTTGTCGGAAGTTGTCGAATTGTTTATACTCTTACTGCGAAGTGTTGGAAATATTTTCTGCTAAAGTGCTTTATAGTGGTTGCATCCTTGGCAGTTTGCTGAATGGTTTCCGTTATATAGAATAAATTTTACTTTGTTATCTCTCGCTGTTCTTTCACGTTCTTTGTTTCGCGGTTTCCCGCAAATCTCACACAACTCTGCACCCTGTTGCAATGTTTGTATATATTACCATATCTTTGACATCTGGAGCATTGCGGAACTTCTCTTTTTTTGTGGGGTGGTTCGATTATTTTTGTATACATAGGCTTCTTTAATTTATATATGTTCTTATTATTGAACTCTGGTTGTAAGTAGACGTAGAACAATGGTAAAGGGATTTTATCGTTACTATTTTTCATGTTATGTACGCCGACAACGTTGTGATTTAATTTTTAAAGCTCTTCTTTGATTTGAAAGATTTCTGATGATAGATGCAGCCCTTCTATTACAGCACGAACATTTCTTAGGTATTTAGGTAAGCTTATATGTTTGACATTCTATATTCCTTGCTTCTTGCTTGCTTCTACAATGTTTCGGTAATCTTTAAGCTGTCTGCTTATATTTTGACACTACACGCTATTTTTGCTTATATTTTGACACTGCTTATCTGCTTATATTTTGACACTGACACTACACTTCAAATGGATTCTAACAGCAGTCAAATTATTAACAATCAACTTAACATTCAACTTAACATCAACCATCCCAGCACCATCCAATCCACTAACAGTCATATCATCGCCAGCAAACCTAGTACCATTCAATTCATCACCAGCCAATCCAGCCCACTTGATAATAGACAATCCATCATCACTAATAGTCAACCTACTTTAGCCGAGAATGTTAAAGCCGTTAACTTTGCTTTATACTTTTCAAAATGTCCAGCCTCTACAACAGTAAGTAGATTGAGAAATAATTTAAAAAATTAATTCAACTGCAATAGTGTTAGCGCAGTTAATATTACACCAAGAACTTAAAAATACAAACCAAAGTACAAATCATTTAAAGTTATGATACCTCAGTTCAAGGTTAATGATATACTTTCTCCCATACCATAATACAACATTTTAAAGATGTTAAATAAGAAAAATACCATAATACAACATTTTAAAGATTTTAATACTCAAAAATCACACATTAACACTGTAAACAACAAATCAGATACAAATTTAACAATACTCTAAAATCATTAATAAACCGTTAAATAAAAAAGTTTCTCGAAGCTGTTCACTTGGATTTCTTCTCCAAAGTATTCTTTGGTATTCCGCATCTTCAGTGTTGATCCTAATTTGCCGATACATTTTTTCGATGTCAGCCCATCAATTGTTTTATTGGAGGCATCAAACACCACACGAAGTTTCGTTGTAGTGCTTTCTTTATAAACTGCATGATGTGGGAGATAATTAGTTTTATAGAATGTCCTTCCATTTTTGTTTTGCCACATATTTTCGATTTCGGCTGATTTAGCTAAAACCATGTGATCCAAGTCTAAATATTCTTGTATACATTTCTCATATTCTGCGTGCGTTTCAGGAAGCTTTGTAAATTGGGTCTCTAAACTTTTAAACCTGGAAAACGCTGATGACCGAAATTTTCCAAACTGTGGTTTAGCATTTGTGTCCTTGAACGGTAGTCGAACCATGTATCGTCCTGTGGGCAAACGCTGCACTGTTTTGGCATAAAAATGTTCGCAATATGTTTCTTCCGGTGTGAGGTATGTTATTACAGGTGTAATTTCTTCTATCTCCCAAGACTTTTGTAATTCATCTTGAATCGTGAGATGACTATGATATGTTGAAACTTCTGATATTGTAGTTTTTATTTGCTTGCTCGTAGCTTCCCCAGAAACAATCTATCCAAGTACGGTATTTTCAGCTATAGGGCTGCCAGGCTCGCCAAATTTGACACCGTTAAAAATAATTTTCCAATATGTATCCGCTCCCAACATCATATCAATCTTACCGGGTTCGTAATACTTGGGATCAGCCAACTCCAAACCCTCTAAATGTTTCCAGGACTGATTTGCATATATTCGATTTGACGGTAGGATTCCAGTTAATTTTTCAGTACCATGGCATCTACACTCAAATTGGACTCATTGTGAATTGAGGAAAGTTGAACTGAAATCTTTTGTTTTGCGGTACCTGCTTCATTGTTGCCTAAACCAATTATCTTTGTATAGCTGGGATAACCTTTCAAATTCAATTTCTTGACGAGCGCTTCTGTAATGAATGTTGATTGTGATCCTTGGTCAATTAACGCTCGAATTAAATGTTCTTGTCCATCTGCGGATTTTATGGTTACTAAAGGAGGTTCAATTTTTACGAGAAGGTTCAATTTTTACTTCCAAATAAAAAAGAAATTACTGCAGATCGTAGGCAGACGTCAGCTGAGGAAGACTCTAAACCGGATTCGGATCTCTAGTCACTGCACTTTACTAAATTTGCAGCTTACACAACTTCTAATTATCTCAGTAAGTTTTTAAAGAATAAGTATAATTTAAATACTGTAATAATAGTTAACATTACTCCTAAGAATCTTAGATTTAAACCGAAATATAAATCTTTTAAAGTTATGGTACCTCAATCCAAAATTTGTGAAATAATAAATTACAAACGATAGAAAAAAGGTATATACTATAATAAAGCTTTTTAAAGAAGAGTCTAATTCTAGTTGTAATACACCAAAACCTATTTCACATACTAATACAAGTTTAAACATTAACACAAACAATAATAACACGCATTCTAAAACACTTCTTCTTAATCCTTTCGCTGTTCCTTTTAGTAATAAAGCTAAAAAGAATTTTCTAATTCAGAGTTCATTATCTACCAATAGCAAAAAGTACTCTAACTTCGTCCAAGGAGATACTTTAAGACAGGTTACCAGTAACTATAATATAAATAATAATAAAGTTAATAGTAATAACAATAATAAATTTAAAAGTAACAATAATAATAATCGAATTAAAAATAATCAAAATAAAAATAATAATAAAAATAAAAAAAAAATAATAATAATAATAATAATAAAAATAATAATAATAATAATAATAACAATAACAATAATAATAATTTTAACGATAATAATAATAAAAATGTTAGTAATGACAATAATAATAATAATTATAACGATAATAATGATAATAATAATAATTATAACGATAATAATAATAATAATATTATTAACGACAATAATAATAATCAAAATAATAACAATACTAATATTAATATTAATAATAATAACAATAATATTAATAATGATAATAAACTAGTATTACAAGATCCGCTTCTTTCTCCAATCGTTAGAATGACAAAGCAATCTCTAACAGAAGATTGCAAATATACTCTGTCAAGATTCAGAGATGAGAGGATTCTCTACAACGTTAGACATTTTCTAGCCCATTTACATAATGATACGTATAACACCGTTATAGAAGGTAAAACTAGGACTCACCTGTCAGTTCTCATTCACAATAAGGGCCTGCCATCTAATTATAAAGATTTATATGATCTTTATCTCAGATATCATAAAAATGTAGGCTTCTCTGTTAAAGAGGTCGAAGAGGATGTTAAGGCTTATCGTAGTCATTGCAATAGCAACTACTACAATAATTTAAATCAATCACGTGAGAGTTATAACAAGTTTTTTCGTCCAAACTCTAAGTAATTACTCAAGTTTCAACCAAACTTCAAATCTCATCTCTTTATCTAACGTTACTTACTCTAAAAAAACCTCTCAAACTTTCAACAACATAAACAACATTAAAATGTTTTACCACAATTGTAGTGGTATGAGAGGCAAGCTCAAGAAGCTTTTTGTTGATGCCAAGTCGTGTAATTTCAGTGTATTAGTTATAACTGAAACATGGCTCAACGATTCGTTTACAAACGAGGAAATTCTTGATGGTAATTGGTCCATTTGCAGAAAGGATCGTGATTATCTATCTGTAAATTGGGATTTTCCAACAAAAGTGGAAATCCTCCCGCTTAACCTCTATTTTTAAAAAAAGAGGATAGAGCATCGGTGGAAAATTATCGAGGTATAGCAATCCTTTCAACTATACCTAAATTATTTGAAAAAATTGTCGTTGATAGAATTACTCCTATCATAAATGCAAAACTAAATGAACAACAACATGGTTTCAGAAAAGGTCGTTCAACTACTAGGAACCTGATGGTTTATACATCTGAAATCCTGAATCAAATGGAGAAAAGGTACGAAGTTGATGCAATTTACACTGATTTTAGCCAAGCTTCCGATCGTGTAGATCACTTCACTTTGCTAAACAAACTATCAACTTTTGGCATTTCGGGTTAATTTCTTGAGTGGCTTTATTCTTATCTTATAGAAAGAACTCAAAATGTTAAATTTCGTGGTGTATTATCCAACACCATCGGGGTCACTTCCGGTGTACCGCAAGGCAGCCATTTAGGCCCGCTTTTGTTTAATGTTTTTATTTCAGATCTTCAGATCGGAATATCTAAGCAATATACCTCACATTTCTTTTGCGGATGACCTAAAAAAATATCAAGTGGTTAAAGATAATTCTGGTGCAGCTAAACTTCAATCAAGCTTATCAGTATTACAAGCTTGGTGCACGTCAAATAAATTAGAACTCAACATACAGAAATCTAAGGTTATAAGCTTTACACGTAAATGGTCTTCTTTAATATATGACTACAAAATAGATAATGTAACCCTTGAAAGGATTTTTAGCATTACTGATTTAGGAATTCTTCTCGATAATAAACTTAATTATAATCTTCACTATGATCTAATAGTTTCAAAGGCTAATAAAATGCTAGGTTTCATTAAGAGAAGAGCTAAAGAATTTAGCGACTTAGCTGTGACTAAATCTCTTTATTGTTCCCTAGTTCGATCTATCTTAGAATACGGTAACATTGTTTGGGATCCAGTCTTTGCAGTTCATTCCAATAGAATCGAATCAGTTCAAAAGCAATTTCTTTTATTTGCATTAAGGAATCAATATAACCCTTTTGATTTTGCTAATCTACCTAGTTACACTACAAGACTTAAATCATTAAACTTGCTTTCTTTATCTTTACGTAGACAACTATTGTCATCATGCTTTACTTTTGATATTTTGAATAATAGTATTTCTATCCAATCTCTTAATAACAAGTTTAGACTGAACGATAGTGTTAGGCAAACTAGAAATACTAAGTTTTTAATGGACTACAAACATAATACAGAGTACGGTAGAAATGAACCCATCAATAGATGTTGTACTAATTTTAACAAAATTAGTCATCTCTATTCTACATCTATCTCCAGAAATACTTTCAAACACATTGTACAACTACATTTTTCCAATTTAATGACCTTAGACAATTAATTATTACTTAAGCAAAAAAAAATTTTTTTTTTTGTTTTTTAATTATGATATAATTTTAAACATTTATTGTATTGCATTATAATACAACTAATGTTTTTTATTTAGATCATTTTTGTTGTACATTTTATAGATAGTAATTTAATGCTTTTAGGTATTGTTAATAAAAAAAATTCATTTTTTTTAAATTTTACTTCTACGTAATAATAAGATATTTATTTACATTTTTTTTACATAAAATGTTAAATTGATTGTCATTATATGTATACCTGTACAAATATCATATTTCCATTTTTTTGTTAAAATAAAGTTGTTATTGTAGTTTAAATAAAAAATTAATGATAACAATAATAATAATAATAAATTAACTTTTTTTATGATTTAAGTTATTATAAATTTAGTTTTAAGTTATTGTTTTGTTTAATTTTATTATAAGCATTAATTTAAGAATTTTTTTGTAATGACCTTGTTTTGGTTTTGTTTAATAAAAAATAAAAAATAAAATAAAGCTGTAGCTAACAAAATCTCTTTGTTCACACATTTCGTTGCGACGTGGTGTATTTTTGTTACATTATTTAGATCTGATAGATCATAGTCACCAGGCTCTGATCTTCCTTCATTTTGCTTTGTTGCAATTATTGTGTCATTATGTAGCAATGTATGATGCCGATACTTACATTTGAAACACGATGAACGGCTTGGACATCTTGTAGTTATATGCCCTTTTGGCAAACAATTTGAACATAGCCTTTTATCGATTACAGCTTTTCTTCTGTGCTCGTGGGTCAAACTAATAAATTGTGAACATTGCCTGATGGAATGTGCTCCTGCACACATTTGGCAACCATAGCTTGTGCTTAACCTAGCAAGCTCCCTTGGATGTTGACGGTTTGAACTGTTCTTTTATGTTTAACGCCTCTAACGCTGTCCTTCTAAAAATGTTGTTAATTTTTCGTAAGTGGGAAAATCTTTCGTACCGCCTATTTCTCTTTCCCAAAGTTTTTTGGTTTCTAAAGGTAAACGTTCGCTTATCATATAAGTGAAGATTGTGTCCCAATTCTTTGTGTTTACTGCTAAATTGTTCAAAGCTTGTCTACTTTCATTTGTAGTGTCGATTAATTTTCTAATAATAAAGGCTGTATCAGTAGAATTATATGGTTGTGAAAACAAAATTTCCAGTTGTGTTTTAATAAGGACTCTTTTATTATTATACCGCTTTTTTAATGCATCCCAAGCTATATCGTAATTATTTTCTGTTATGTTGAAATGTCTTATTACTTGGGCAGCTTCACCTACAACACTAGTTTTAAGATAATGTAATTTTTGGACTTTCGAAATTGATGTCATGAAATGAGGTCCAGAGATTATACTCTCCAGCTAATTTTAGCACATTTTTTTTGGTAAATTAAATTCTTCCTTTCCAGTAGCTTTCTCTTCTTCTTGTTCACTAAGATCAATCGGTTTTTTTGAAAGGATGCTGAAACAGTCTTCTTCTAAATATTTCTGAAGTCAAATACAAAATCTTCAACTTCACCAAAGACTTGTTTATTAAAATATTCTGCACAGGCTTTATCTGCATCAAGAATTATTGTTTCGTGATTTGATTTGAACTTCTGCACATTGACCTCTGGTCTAATTTGTTTTAAAAATAAATTTTTGTTTTACCCCTTTTCGAATCCCTTTTGTAATTAGTCTCGAACCTACTTAAAGAATTACGAATTTGTTCTTGCTCCCTAACCAAACCTTCCATTCTCTTTTTTTTTTTTTATAAATTTTATTTTAATTAATTAAAAAGACAATAAATGCTTTAATTTACAATTAGTTTTTATTTTACTAGCGAGCAAATTTTATATTATTTTAAAATTTATTTTATTTTTCAACTAACGTTATATAAATGTAAAACTATACTTAGAATTTAATAAGTTTAAAAATTATGTACGTATATATATTTAAATTTTCTCCTTCTTTTTTTTTTTTTTTTTGTATTTTAATAAAAAAATATTACACACTATTTTTTTTTTTTAACTTACAAT
>CAMUPU010000021.1:32500-37500 GCA_947095535.1 Poecilobothrus nobilitatus | reverse complement strand
TGTTGGAATCCGTTTCCTTGTTAGGATGACAATTTCAGTTTTTTCTGCTGCTAATTCCAACCCATGCAGTTGCATCCAATTGCACACTCTTCTCATGACTTGGTTCAGTTTGATCTGTGCCCCTTCCACGCTCCGTACTGCAATGACTGCTACCACATCGTCTGCATAGCTCACTAGCAGTTCCTTCCGGCATCGCTATTCGAAGTAAACTACCGTAAACGACGTTCCACAAGTCTGGTCCTAAAATAGACCCTTGGGCAGCTCCTGTGGTGATTTGTTTTCTTCTGGTTCCGCTTTCGGTGTTGTATACTAAGCTTCGTTCATTAAGATAATCTTCTAAGATTCTTTGCAGATAAGTGGGTATGTGGAATATATTTTGCAATGCCTCTATCATATTATTCCAACTCGCTGAGTTAAAAGCATTCTTAACATCCAGTGTTACAAGAAAAACCATTTTCCTGGAATAGTGGTTTCCCCTTTCGGCTGCTTCTGCAATTTTTGTCACCGTTTGAATAGCATTTAGCGTTGATTTCCCCGGCCTAAATCCAAACTGTTTATCTGACAGATCACCTGCAGCTCTTATGGCCATACCCAATCGAACTTTTAATAACTTCTCGAGAAACTTCCCAGTTGTGTTAATCATACACAGTGGACTATAAGCTGAGGCCTTAAAACGTTCTCCTTTGCCCTTGTCTATCAATGCTAGTTTTGCCTCCTTCCATCTCTTGCAAAAAACGCCTTCTTTTAAACAGATATTGTACATGCTTAGCATTGTCTCCGGGCAAACATCGACTGCTGCTTTTATGGCTTCGTTAGGAATCCCGTTAGGTCCAGGTGCTTTCTTGTTCTTTAGAGACCTCGCTGCTGTTTCTAGCTCCCCTAGGGTGAAATCTGGTATTTCCTGATTTATATACTCTGAATATATCTCGTTTCTTATTGGATGTGTCGGGAAAAGCGCATCTACAATGAGTTCCATTTTTTCTGCTGTCATTGCACTATCGGCTGCTGGAGCTTTGAATTTCTTCATTGCAATCTTGTACCCCAGACCCCAGGGCTCGGTATTCACCTCTTCGCATAATTCTCTCTATTTTTTGATTTTGCTTTTCTTTATGGCAATTCGGAGTTGTTTTCTGACTATCTTGTGCTCCATCAATGCAGTCGCCGCCTCTGGTCTGTTTCTGATTCGCTGTGCCACCCGACGTAGGTGCAAGCATTTCCTCCTTATTTCTGCTATTTCATCCGTCCACCAGTATACAGGTCGCTTGTTTACTCTCCATCTTTTCCGTGCATAGATACTTCGCAGGCCCGTGCAATGCTGTTCATCACTGTGTTAACCACCGCTTCTGCTTTTGCTCTACACTTTAAATTTTGCGAGAACTGCCTTACTCTTTCAAGGCTATTACTCAAAGTCGACCTCATTTTATTGTGATCAAGTTTTTCCACATTCCATCTAACAATTAGGTCTCGACTTCTCGATCTCTCTGTCGGAGCAGAATGTAACTCGAATGATATGTATTGGTGATAGTTACCAGTGTAGTCCTCGAGTACTTCCCATTTCCGAATGCCATTCAGAAGGTCAACTGATGCTAGTGTTATATCTGGTATTGTTTCCTTGTACCCCGGGCGTCGAAATGTCGATGTTGCCCCTGTATTTAACACTATCAGGTTTTGTCTGGCTGCCATATCCATTATTTGCTTCCCTCTGCTGTTGGTAAGTGGCTCTCCCCATTCTACGGCTTTAGCATTGAAATCTCCAGCCACTACTATGTTCCCCCTTATTTCCGCTATTACATTTTCTAATTTTTCCATTTTTCTTTTGTATTGCTGCGTTGTTTGGTTTGGTGTGAAGTAGCAGCTAATAATTGTAAGCCTGCAGCTTTTGATCCAAACAAAACCTTCATCGTTGCCATGGCTCTCGATTTTAAGTTTGTTTGGGCTTACTACCCAGATCGCCGCCGTATTTGTTGCATCAGAAAACAAGTTCGGGATGTCTATAGTCCTATACTGTTCACTTAATATTACTACGTCGGTCTTTCTATCCTGAACATTCTGAGATAAGAGATCGTCTGCCACCACACTTCTATGCATATTTCCTTGAGTGAACCTAGTCATTGAAACGTCTTTTGATCTTCTCAAGTGCCTCACGGAAGACCTTACACGTACCCGAACCCGAGACATGGTCAATCGCTTGCACTTTCTTCTCCTCGCAAAGCCAACATTTTGGGGCCTGTACGCAATTTTTCACAATATGCCCTTTTTGTCCGCACTTATACCACAAATCTTTCCGATCTTTGTCCTTGCATCTACTTTTTATATGGCCGAAATTTAGACATCTGTAACACCTTGGAACTTCCGCTCTTAGTCTAATCCTGCACCTTATAAATCCCACTGTAATGTTACCCGCTTTTAACATCTCTTGAGCGTCTTTCTCCTCCATTTCCACTACACCTAAGATTTGCTCTCTCCTGTTAGGTTTTGAAAGCGACAGTCTGCATTGCACGTTTTTCTTCAGATCTTTGTCTAAAGCGCCTCGCACTTCTTCAGGGGTTGTTAGGCAATCCAGGTCCCGGATCTCGAGCTATACTTTGGGCGTTAAACTTTTAACCCCAGCCATTTCTCCCAATACCTTTTTTAGTTTTTCTTTTTTTTAGTAATTTCTTCACTAAAGTCCCCGTTATCTGCGGATCCTTTACTCATTTTCACAAGAACATCTCCTTTCTGCGTTCTGCGAATTCCTTTGATGACTGTTTTTGTAGTACCCGGATCGACGCCACCCTTTACCTCCTTCAAGATTTCGGCATACGTTTTCCCTTCCGCTGGTTTGATTATAATAGCTTCACCTTTGGTCTCCCTAAATTTTTTTCCCTTTTTTGCCTTCTTTTTACCAGTGCTTTCGCTCTTCTTCCGAGTCCTTTGTCTACTCGCCGACTGCCTTTTACCAGGCGTGCTGTCTATTCCTATATCCGCGCTCGATTTTCGGGGTTGTTTCTTACTGTCGACAACAGTCCACTCTTCATCATCTGCTTCTTTGCCTTTTTTAGAAGCTGGGGATATGTACATGCGACCCCTTGGGCTATTATCTGGCTCTCTCATTCTTTTACACACGCTAGGTGTTGTTACAGCATGTTTGGTTACTTTAGTGACCTTTGTTCGATACTTCTCTTTTTCCTCCATCTTCTTCCTCCTGCATATCCATATGATTTCCATGGATTCTTGCAACCTCATGAGGCCATTCTTAATATCCATGTTGATAATTTTCTGCTTTTCGGCTGCTTGTACCATCTTGGCCGCGACCTCTTGTATTTTGAGCAGCTCTTTTTCTTCAGTCACCAGGCTCTTCAGTGGTCCGTTAGGCCTTTTTTAGTAGAGTGGGCGAACCTCCATCTCGAGCTGTAATTTTTGAGGCAGTATTTGCAACCCTGTTAGGGGGAGAAATTCCCTGTTCGGCGCTATTTTTGAGGTTTTCAGTCCTCAACTTACCTTTTTTAGTTAAATGATTAGGCGACCGTGCTACATTTCCGCCTCTTCTGAATGGATCGCTTATCAGTGTTCTCTGCTCTGTTGCTTTCTGTTGTTGAACTCGTTGATTCCTGTTGTCGCTTGATATTCCTTGTTGCTGATGGTTCTCCAGTGAATATAGCAATAAATGATCTCCCCCAGAATCCATGAGATCGGCATCCTTAGAGGATGGATTTTCCAGCATAACTGAATTAACACCTGGGGTATATATACATTTTGTTTTGTCCATTGCCATTTTTTGATAAACTGGTCCTTGTTTTTGATTTCGCGAAGCAACTCCCCTCCGCACTAATACTTCGGCCGCCCCATTATGGAGTACAGACGCCGACCAAGTCGCCGCTCATTGTGAGTACAGACGCGCTTGCATTTTTAGCGCGAGCCCGCAATATACCACCGCGACACGGTAAATACCGTACGGCAACGCGACGTTCATTACCCACTCGTCCTATCCCAACCGGGGGGCCTGGTTATTGCGCCAGGCAATCGTATGCACCCAATATCGTCAGCTCTACAAAAGTAGATTACAAGAGAGCACCCGGCAGATAACTATGTTACCTACCTACCTTAATAATAATAATAATAATCATAAGAATAATAATAATAAAAATAATAATAATCCTAATAATAATCATAATAATAATAATAGTAATAATAATCATAAGAATAATAATAATAATAATCATAACAATAATAATCATAATAATACTAATCATAATAATAATAATCATAATAATAATAATATTAATAATAATAATAATAATAATCATAATAATAATAATAATCATAATAATAATAATCATAATAATAGTAATCATAATAATAATAATCATAATAATAATAATAATTCCCTTTTTTGCCTTCTTTTTACCAGTGCTTTCGCTCTTCTTCCGAGTCCTTTGTCTACTCGCCGACTGCCTTTTACCAGGCGTGCTGTCTATTCCTATATCCGCGCTCGATTTTCGGGGTTGTTTCTTACTGTCGACAACAGTCCACTCTTCATCATCTGCTTCTTTGCCTTTTTTAGAAGCTGGGGATATGTACATGCGACCCCTTGGGCTATTATCTGGCTCTCTCATTCTTTTACACACGCTAGGTGTTGTTACAGCATGTTTGGTTACTTTAGTGACCTTTGTTCGATACTTCTCTTTTTCCTCCATCTTCTTCCTCCTGCATATCCATATGATTTCCATGGATTCTTGCAACCTCATGAGGCCATTCTTAATATCCATGTTGATAATTTTCTGCTTTTCGGCTGCTTGTACCATCTTGGCCGCGACCTCTTGTATTTTGAGCAGCTCTTTTTCTTCAGTCACCAGGCTCTTCAGTGGTCCGTTAGGCCTTTTTTAGTAGAGTGGGCGAACCTCCATCTCGAGCTGTAATTTTTGAGGCAGTATTTGCAACCCTGTTAGGGGGAGAAATTCCCTGTTCGGCGCTATTTTTGAGGTTTTCAGTCCTCAACTTACCTTTTTTAGTTAAATGAT
>CAMUPU010000021.1:20000-22500 GCA_947095535.1 Poecilobothrus nobilitatus | reverse complement strand
CGCAAGTGCTGCCCGAAGGTGAGTTTTTGGTCGATCATCACCCCCAGGTATTTAGCAGCAGCTTTTGACACTACGCGCTCCTCTCCTACCATAAACGGTAGAATCGTGTCGATCCTCTTTTTGGTTAGAGTAACAATTTCCGTCTTGGCGAGTGCTAAAGCTAGCCCTCGACCAGACATCCATGTACTTATTCTCCGCATCGCCATATTTAATTTTAGCTGCGCCAAATCGTTGGTGCGTGCGGCTATCAGCACTGCAACATCGTCCGCATAGCCGTTCAAGCTCACTCCTTCTGGCATTTCTAATCGCAGGAGGTCATCGTATGCCATATTCCAGAGGTAAGGTCCTAGGATTGACCCTTGAGCTGCCCCTGCCGTGACCGTCTTAATGCGTTGGCCGTCCTCTGTTTTATACGCGAGCGATCTGTCTCGCAGGTAGTCCCGGATAACTCTCATGAGGTATTCTGGAACTCTGAATGCCTCTAATGCCTCCAGCATATCCACCCACCTTGCAGAATTGAACGCGTTTTTCACGTCAAGGGTGACGAAGAGGACTAACTGTCGCGAGTGGTGGTTACCTTCTTCAGCCTTTCTCACGGTTTCTATTACCTCTTTGATAGCTCCTATAGAGGAGCGTCCTCGCCGGAAGCCATACTGTCGTTCGGACTTTTATGTGTCGTTCACCAGCACTGCTTATCGCCGAGATTAGGCGAGGCTGCACTAACTTCTCCAGTACCTTGCCTGCAGTGTCCAACATGCACAGTGGACGATATGCCGATGGAGCCATTACGTCACCTTTGCCTTTGCTAATCAGCGCAAGGCGGGCAGTTTTCCACCGTTGACAGAAGGTTCCGGTAATGAGGCAGGAATTGTACATTCTGAGCAGGAGGTCAGGTCGTGCACGGTAAGCAGCTTTCAGGGCTTCTGGGGGTATCCCGTCGGGTCCAGCAGCTTTGTGATTACGTAAAGAGTTCACCGCGACTCCCAGCTCTTCGTTAGTGAAGAGGGAAATATCACCTACTTCCATTTCAGGGGTGTCTTCACGCGGTGTGCGTGATGGGAAAAGTGAATCAACTATCCGTGTAATCGTCTCCGCACTCATGCAGCTCGGTGCAGAACCCAACCTAAACTTCTTTGTGACTATTTTATAGCCAAGGCCCCACGGGTCAGCGTTCACCTCCCCCCCTAGCTTTATCCATTGGAAAACCTTGCTCCGGTTAATGGTGTACCGCAGCAGCTTCTTTGCCACCTTATGTTCCGTGGAGATAGTATTTGCCTCCTGACGATTCCGAGCCCTTTGTGCTCTCCGTCTAAGCCGAAGGCAGAGTCTTCTGAGATCCGCAATCTCCTCGGTCCACCAATACACCGGACGTCGACGTGGTCCCGGTCTGTGCCGGGGCATGGCCAACTCACAGGCGCTGCGAATAAGACCCATTGTTTCTTCCACAACAGCTTCTGCCTGTTCCCGGGCTCTTTGATTCGTTGGGTGTTCTACTAAAAACGGGGCGCCTCGAAGTATTGAGGAGAATCTAGCCTCATCAAGCTTTCCGACATTCCAACTCCCTAGCTCTTGTCCAGCGCTCCGGTATGGCTCTGGCCTATCCCGAACGCAGAGAGTAATGTACTGGTGATCACTTCCGGCATAGTTTTCCAGTACGCTCCAACCCTCCACTAGTGATGCTAGATCCTCCGTCGCGAACGAGATGTCGGGGATAGTCTCCCTATACCCTGGGCGACGAAACGTCGACGTACAACCAGTGTTTAGTACAATTAGCTCCATTCTGGCCGCCTTGTCCGAGATATATTTCCCACGAGCGTTGGTGTTGGACATACCCCATTCAGTACTTTGCCCATTGAAGTCTCCAGCGACTATAATTTTGCCTGACATTCGAAGGATCTCATTCTCTAGTGCATCTATTTTATTTCTGAAGGTCTGAATCAGTTCATTCGGAGTAAAGTAGCAGCTGATATATATCACTCCTCCATTTTTTATCCATACGAAGCCTTCACCACGTCCGTGTGCCGTCACCGTAATCTTTTCGGAATCCCGTACCCAGATCGCCGCAGTCCCAAGCACATCGCGGTACCAGTACGTAGATGATAGGTTCCTGTACTGCTCACTGATAACGATAATTGAGTGCTCCCTAAAGCGTTCCTAAACACCTCGCATCTCCTAGTCCCAGGGATATGGTTTACGCTACCAGAATCGTGGCCCTTTTCAACGCACAGGGTTAATTTCCTTTCTCAGGGTTAATTTCCTTTCTGATAATGCGTAATAATTCAGCATAAGATTTGCCTTGGGCTGGTTTAATCAGGATTGCCTCCCGACGAAGCCCTCTAGGGTTAATTTCCTTTCTGATAATGCGTAATAATTCAGCATAAGATTTGCCTTGGGCTGGTTTAATCAGGATTGCCTCCCGACGAAGCCCTCTTTTTCGTGATCCTTTATTAGTACTAGCTTTCTCCCCGATTCCAACGGTGACATTCTCCACGACTTTACT
>CAMUPU010000020.1:0-44573 GCA_947095535.1 Poecilobothrus nobilitatus | reverse complement strand
TATTTTTCTATAACATAAAACTATATAATTCCACTTTTTATTTTTCAGACTTTGTACCTTCCTAAAAAAACAATTTTCGTACTTGCTTACAAAGTTGAAAAACTGTAATTTATATAAAATTAGTTTTATGATCTCAATTGTTGTTTCCGTTTAATTAACTTAAAATTTAAAAATACGTAATACAATTTATAATTTAGGAATTATTTAACACTTTTGTCAAATTTTATATGGCTTTGCTGCAAAAAAAATGAAAATAAACATTTCTATGATTGAAAACTTATATATAACTGGCGCCTTACAAAAATTTGTATTTTTCTATAATATAAAACTATATAATTGCACTTTTTACTTTTGAGACTTTGTACCTCTCCAAAAATACAATTTTCGTACCTGCTTAGAAAATTGATAAACTGGAACATACTGCTTTTTATAAGAACGTACAAAAATTGTATTTCTACAGAGGTACAAAACTCAAAAGCAAAAAGTACAATCATATAGTTTTATATTATAGAAAAATACAAATTTTTGCATGCAGGAACAAAAGCCAGGGAAACCGTGTTTCGCCAGTTTCTATAGTGAACTCTTCATAGTGCCTTAAAGCATAAGTGTAAGTAGTGATTTAAAATAAAGAGAAATTTATTGGCTCGTGAGTCGAAGCTCCAGGTTGCCAATTCAGTATAAAATACTTGCGGTGACCATATATTGTAACCGAGAAACGATTTAACTTGTCCTTTGTATTTTTCTATAATATAAATCTATATGATTGTACTTTTTACTTTTGAGACTTTGTACCGCTAAAGAAATACAAATTTGTACCTGCTTACACAAATATAATAATTAGTATTTTTCTATAATATAAAACTATATAATTGCACTTTTTACTTTTGAGACTTTGTACCTCCCCAAAAAGACAATTTTCGTACTTGCTTACAAAGTTGAAAAACTGTAATTTATATAAAATTAGTTTTATGATCTTAATTGTTGTTTCCGTTTTTCTAACAGAAAATTTAAGAATTCGTAGCAGAATTTATAATTTAGAAAATATTTAACACTTTTGTCAAGTTTTATATGACTTTGGTGCAAAAAAATTGAAAATAAATATTTTCCGGAAGCATTTCAAACTTATATATAACTGGCGCCTTACAAAAATTTGTATTTTTCTATAATATAAATATATAATATAATTGTACCGCTCCACAAATACAAGTTTTGCACTTGCTTACAAACATTTGTACCTGTTTACCAAAATACAATAATTAGTATTTTTCTATAATATAAAACTATATAATTCCACTTTTTATTTTTGAGACTTTGTACCTTCCCAAAAATACAATTTTCGTACTTGCTTACAAAGTTGAAAAACTGTAATTTATATAAAATTAGTTTTATGATCTCAATTGTTGTTTCCGTTTAATTAACTTAAAATTTAAAAATTCGTTATAGAATTTATAATTTAGGAATTATTTAAATCTTTTGTCAAATTTAATATGGCTTTGGTGCAAAAAAATTTAAAATAAACATTTTTCGGAAGCATTTCAATGATTAAAACTTATATATAACTGGCGCCTTACAAAAATTTGTATTTTTCTATAATATAAAACTATATAACTGCACTTTTTACTTTTGAGACTTTGTACCTTCCCAAAAATACAATTTTCGCACTTGCTTACAAAGTTGAAAAACTGTAATTTATATAAAATTAGTTTTATTATTTTAATTGTTGTTTCCGTTTAACTAACTTAAAATTTAAAAATTCGTAACAGAATTTATAATTTCGAAATTATTTAACATTTTTGTCAAATTTTATATGGCTTTGCTACAAAAAAATTGAAAATAAATATTTTCCGGAAGCATTTCAATGATTGAAAACTTATTTATAACTGGCGCCTTACAAAAATTTGTATTTTTCTATAATATAAAACTATATAATTGCACTTTTTACTTTTGAGACTTTGTACCTCTCCAAAAATACAATTTTCGTACCTGCTTTGAAAATTGATAAACTGGAACATACTGCTTTTTATAAGCACGTACAAAAATTGTATTTCTACAGAGGTACAAAGCCTCAAAAGCAAAAAGTACAATCATATAGTTTTATATTATAGAAAAATACAACTTTTTGTATTTTTGTAAGCACGAACAAAAGCCAGGGAAACCGTGTTTCGCCAGTTTCTATAGTGAACTCTTCATAGTGCCTTAAAGCATAAGTGTAAGTATTGATTTAAAATAAAGAGAAATTTATTGGCTCGTGAGTCGAAGCTCCAGGTTGCCAATTCAGTATAAAATACTTGCGGTGACCATATATTGTAACCGAGAAACGATTTAACTTGTCGTAAAAATTTGTCTACAAATTTGTACCTGCTTACAAAAATATAATAATTAGTAATTCTCCATAATATAAAACTATATAATTGCACTTTTTACTTTTGAAATTTTGTACCTCCCCAAAAATACAATATTCGTACTTCCTTACAAAGTTGAAAAACTGTAATTTATATAAAATTAGTTTTATGATCTTAATTGATGTTTCCGTTTTTCTAACATAAAATTTAAAAATTCGTAGCAGAATTTATAATTTAGAAATTATTTAACACTTTTGTCAAATTTTATATGGCTTTGGTGCAAAAAAATTGAAAATAAACATTTTCCGGAAGCATTTCAATGATTGAAAACTTATATATAACTGGCGCCTTACAAAAATTTGTATTTTTCTATAATATAAATATATAATATAATTGTACCGCTCCACAAATACAAGTTTTGCACTTGCTTACAAACATTTGTACCTGTTTACCAAAATGCAAAAATGTGTATTTTTCTATAAAATAAAACTATATGATTGAACTTTTTACTTTTGAGACTTTGTACCGCTACAGAAATATAAATTTCTACCTGGTTACAAAAATACAATAATTAGTATTTTTCTATAATACAAAACTATATAATTGCACTTTTTACTCTTGAGACTTTGTACCTTCCCAAAAACACAATTTTCGTACTTGCTTACAAAGTTGAAAAACTGTAATTTATATAAAATTAGTTTTATGATTTTAATTGTTGTTTCCGTTTTTCTAACATAAAATTTAAAAATTCGTAGCAGAATTTATAATTTAGAAATTATTTAACACTTTTGTCAAACTTTATATGGCTTTGGTGCAAAAAAAATTGAAAATAAACATTTTCCGGAAGCATTTCAATGATTGAAAACTTATTTATAACTGGCGCCTTACAAAAATTTGTATTTTTCTATAATATAAAACTATATAATTGCACTTTTTACTTTTGAAACTTTGTACCTCTCCAAAAATACAATTTTCGTACCTGCTTAGAAAATTGATAAACTGGAACATACTGCTTTTTATAAGCACGTACAAAAATTGTATTTCTACAGAGGTACAAAGTCTCAAAAGCAAAAAGTACAATCAGTTTTATATTATAGAAAAATACAACTTTTTGTATTTTTGTAAGCACGAACAAAAGCCAGGGAAACCGTGTTTCGCCAGTTTCTATAGTGAACTCTTCATAGTGCCTTAAAGCATATGTGTAAGTATTGATTTAAAATAAAGATAAATTTATTGGCTCGTGAGTCGAAGCTCCAGGTTGCCAATTCAGTATAAAATACTTACGGTGACCATATATTGTAACCGAGAAACGATTTAACTTGTCCTTTGTATTTTTCTATAATATAAAACTATATGATTGTACTTTTTTTTAAGACTTCGTACCTCTCCAGAAATACAATTTTTCTGCATGCTTACACAAATTTGAACCTGCTTATAAAAATACAAAAATGTGTATTTTCTATAATATAAAACTATATGATTGTACTTTTTACTTTTGAGACTTTGTACCGCTAAAGAAATACAAATTTGTACCTGCTTACAAAAATATAATAATTAGTAATTCTCCATAATATAAAACTATATAATTGCACTTTTTACTTTTGAAATTTTGTACCTCCCCAAAAATACAATATTCGTACTTCCTTACAAAGTTGAAAAACTGTAATTTACATAAAATTAGTTTTATGATCTTAATTGTTGTTTCCGTTTTTCTAACATAAAATTTAAAAATTCGTAGCAGAATTTATAATTTAGAAATTATTTAACACTTTTGTTAAATTTTAAATGGCTTTGGTGCAAAAAAATTGAAAATAAACATTTTCCGGAAGCATTTCAATGATTGAAAACTTATTTATAACTGGCGCCTTACAAAAATTTGTATTTTTCTATAATATAAATATATAATATAATTGTACCGCTCCACAAATACAAGTTTTGCACTTGCTTACAAACATTTGTACCTGTTTACCAAAATACAAAAATGTGTATTTTTCTATAAAATAAAACTATATGATTGTACTTTTTACTTTTGAGACTTTGTACCGCTACAGAAATATAAATTTCTACCTGGTTACAAAAATACAATAATTAGTATTTTTCTATAATACAAAACTATATAATTGCACTTTTTACTCTTGAGACTTTGTACCTTCCCAAAAACACAATTTTCGTACTTGCTTACAAAGTTGAAAAACTGTAATTTATATAAAATTAGTTTTATGATTTTAATTGTTGTTTCCGTTTTTCTAACATAAAATTTAAAAATTCGTAGCAGAATTTATAATTTAGAAATTATTTAACACTTTTGTCAAATTTTATATGGCTTTGGTGCAAAAAAAATTGAAAATAAATATTTTCCGGAAGCATTTCAATGATTGAAAACTTATATATAACTGGCGCCTTACAAAAATTTGTATTTTTATATAATATACATATATAATATAATTGTACCGCTCCACAAATACAATTTTTGCACTTGCTTACAAAAATACAAACATTTGTACCTGCTTACAAAAACACAAAAATGTGTATTTTTCTATAATATAAAACTATATGATTGTACTTTTTACTTTTGAGACTTTGTACCGCTACAGAAATATATTTTTTTGTACCTGCTTACAAAAATACAATAATTAGTATTTTTCTATAACATAAAACTATATAATTCCACTTTTTATTTTTCAGGCTTTGTACCTTCCTAAAAAAACAATTTTCGTACTTGCTTACAAAGTTGAAAAACTGTAATTTATATAAAATTAGTTTTATGATCTCAATTGTTGTTTCCGTTTAATTAACTTAAAATTTAAAAATACGTAATACAATTTATAATTTAGGAATTATTTAACACTTTTGTCAAATTTTATATGGCTTTGCTGCAAAAAATTGAAAATAAACATTTCTATGATTGAAAACTTATATATAACTGGCGCCTTACAAAAATTTGTATTTTTCTATAATATAAAACTATATAATTGCACTTTTTACTTTTGAGACTTTGTACCTCTCCAAAAATACAATTTTCGTACCTGTTTAGAAAATTGATAAACTGGAACATACTGCTTTTTATAAGAACGTACAAAAATTGTATTTCTACAGAGGTACAAAACTCAAAAGCAAAAAGTACAATCATATAGTTTTATATTATAGAAAAATACAAATTTTTGCATGCAGGAACAAAAGCCAGGGAAACCGTGTTTCGCCAGTTTCTATAGTGAACTCTTCATAGTGCCTTAAAGCATAAGTGTAAGTAGTGATTTAAAATAAAGAGAAATTTATTGGCTCGTGAGTCGAAGCTCCAGGTTGCCAATTCAGTATAAAATACTTGCGGTGACCATATATTGTAACCGAGAAACGATTTAACTTGTCCTTTGTATTTTTCTATATTATAAATCTATATGATTGTACTTTTTACTTTTGAGACTTTGTACCGCTAAAGAAATACAAATTTGTACCTGCTTACACAAATATAATAATTAGTATTTTTCTATAATATAAAACTATATAATTGCACTTTTTACTTTTGCGACTTTGTACCTCCCCAAAAAGACAATTTTCGTACTTGCTTACAAAGTTGAAAAACTGTAATTTATATAAAATTAGTTTTATGATCTTAATTGTTGCTTCCGTTTTTCTAACAGAAAATTTAAGAATTCGTAGCAGAATTTATAATTTAGAAATTATTTAACACTTTTGTCAAGTTTTATATGACTTTGGTGCAAAAAAATTGAAAATAAATATTTTCCGGAAGCATTTCAAAGATTGAAATCTTATATATAACTGGAGCCTTACAAAAATTTGTATTTTTCTATAATATAAAACTATATAATTGCACTTTTTACTTTTGAGACTTTGTACCTTCCCAAAAATACAATTTTCGTACCTGCTTAGAAAATTGATAAACTGGAACATACTGCTTTTTATAAGCACGTACAAAAATTGTATATCTACAGAGGTACAAAGTCTCAAAAGCAAAAAGTACAATCATATAGTTTTATATTATAGAAAAATACAACTTTTTGTATTTTTGTAAGCACGAACAAAAGCCAGGGAAACCGTGTTTCGCCAGTTTCTATAGTGAACTCTTCATAGTGCCTTAAAGCATAAGTGTAAGTATTGATTTAAAATAAAGAGAAATTTATTGGCTCGTGGGTCGAAGCTCCAGGTTGCCAATTCAGTATAAAATACTTGCGGTGACCATATATTGTAACCGA
Organism: Poecilobothrus nobilitatus; assembly: GCA_947095535.1. NCBI lineage: Eukaryota > Metazoa > Arthropoda > Insecta > Diptera > Dolichopodidae > Poecilobothrus > Poecilobothrus nobilitatus. The sequence continues at coordinate 38,020 of CAMUPU010000020.1, read as the reverse complement.
GAAACGATTTAACTTGTCCTTTGTATTTTTCTATAATATAAAACTATATGATTGTACTTTTTTTTAAGACTTCGTACCTCTCCAGAAATACAATTTTTCTGCATGCTTACACAAATTTGAACCTGCTTATAAAAATACAAAAATGTGTATTTTCTATAATATAAAACTATATGATTGTACTTTTTACTTTTGAGACTTTGTACCGCTAAAGAAATACAAATTTGTACCTGCTTACAAAAATATAATAATTAGTAATTCTCCATAATATAAAACTATATAATTGCACTTTTTACTTTTGAAATTTTGTACCTCCCCAAAAATACAATATTCGTACTTCCTTACAAAGTTGAAAAACTGTAATTTATATAAAATTAGTTTTATGATCTTAATTGTTGTTTCCGTTTTTCTAACATAAAATTTAAAAATTCGTAGCAGAATTTATAATTTAGAAATTATTTAACACTTTTGCCAAATTTTATATGGCTTTGGTGCAAAAAAATTGAAAATAAACATTTTCCGGAAGCATTTCAATGATTGAAAACTTATATATAACTGGCGCCTTACAAAAATTTGTATTTTTCTATAATATAAATATATAATATAATTGTACCGCTCCACAAATACAAGTTTTGCACTTGCTTACAAACATTTGTACCTGTTTACCAAAATACAAAAATGTGTATTTTTCTATAAAATAAAACTATATGATTGTACTTTTTACTTTTGAGACTTTGTACCGCTACAGAAATATAAATTTCTACCTGGTTACAAAAATACAATAATTAGTATTTTTCTATAATACAAAACTATATAATTGCACTTTTTACTCTTGTGACTTTGTACCTTCCCAAAAACACAATTTTCGTACTTGCTTACAAAGTTGAAAAACTGTAATTTATATAAAATTAGTTTTATGATTTTAATTGTTGTTTCCGTTTTTCTAACATAAAATTTAAAAATTCGTAGCAGAATTTATAATTTAGAAATTATTTAACACTTTTGTCAAACTTTATATGGCTTTGGTGCAAAAAAAATTGAAAATAAACATTTTCCGGAAGCATTTCAATTATTGAAAACTTATGTATAACTGGCGCCTTACAAAAATTTGTATTTTTATATAATATAAATATATAATATAATTGTACCGCTTCACAAATATAATTGTTGCACTTGTTTACAAAAATACAAACATTTGTACCTGCTTACAAAAATACAACAATGTGTATTTTTCTATAATATAAGACTATATGATTGTACTTTTTACTTTTGAGACTTTGTACCGCTACAGAAATATAAATTTGTACCTGCTTACAAAAATACAATAATTAGTATTTTTCTATAATATAAAAATATACAATTCCACTTTTTATTTTTGAAACTTTGTACCTTCCCAAAAAAACAATTTTCGTACTTGCTTACAAAGTTGAAAAACTGTAATTTATATAAAATTAGTTTTATGATCTCAATTGTTGTTTCCGTTTAATTAACTTAAAATTTAAAAATTCGTAATAGAATTTATAATTTAGGAATTATTTAACACTTTTGTCAAATTTTATATGGCTTTGGTGCAAAAAAAATTGAAAATAAATATTTTCCGGAAGCATTTCAATGATTGAAAACTTATATATAACTGGCGCCTTACAAAAATTTGTATTTTTCTATAATATAAAACTATATAATTGCACTTTTTACTTTTGAGACTTTGTACCTTCCCAAAAATTAAATTTTCGTACTTGCTTACAAAGTTGAAAAACTGTAATTTATATAAAATTAGTTTTATGATCTTAATTGTTGTTTCTGTTTTTCTAACATAAAATTTAAAAATTCGTAGCAGAATTTATAATTTAGAAATTATTTAACACTTTTGTCAAATTGTCTATGGCTTTGCTGCAAAAAAAAAATTAAAATAAACATTTCTATGATTGAAAACTTATATATAACTGGCGCCTTACAAAAATTTGTATTTTTCTATAATATAAAACTATATAATTGCACGTTTTACTTTTGAGACTTTGTACCTCTCCAAAAATACAATTTTCGTACCTGCTTAGAAAATTGATAAACTGGAACATACTGCTTTTTATAAGAACGTACAAAAATTGTATTTTTACAGAGGTACAAAACTCAAAAGCAAAAAGTACAATCATATAGTTTTATATTATAGAAAAATACAAATTTTTGCATGCACGAACAAAAGCCAGGGAAACCGTGTTTCGCCAGTTTCTATAGTGAACTCTTCATAGTGCCTTAAAGCATAAGTGTAAGTAGTGATTTAAAATAAAGAGAAATTTATTGGCTCGTGAGTCGAAGCTCCAGGTTGCCAATTCAGTATAAAATACTTGCGGTGACCATATATTGTAACTGAGAAACGATTTAACTTGTCCTTTGTATTTTTCTATAATATAAATCTATATGATTGAACTTTTTACTTTTGAGACTTTGTACCGCTAAAGAAATACAAATTTGTACCTGCTTACACAAATATAATAATTAGTATTTTTCTATAATATAAAACTATATAATTGCACTTTTTACTTTTGAGACTTTGTACCTCCCCAAAAAGACAATTTTCGTACTTGCTTACAAAGTTGAAAAACTGTAATTTATATAAAATTAGTTTTATGATCTTAATTGTTGTTTCCGTTTTTCTAACAGAAAATTTAAGAATTCGTAGCAGAATTTATAATTTAGAAATTATTTAACACTTTTGTCAAGTTTTATATGACTTTGGTGCAAAAAAATTGAAAATAAATATTTTCCGGAAGCATTTCAAAGATTGAAAACTTATATATAACTGGCGCCTTACAAACATTTGTATTTTTCTATAATATAAATATATAATATAATTGTACCGCTCCAAAAATACAAGTTTTGCACTTGCTTACAAACATTTGTACCTGCTTACCAAAATACAATAATGTGTATTTTTCTATAAAATAAAATTATGTGATTGTACTTTTTACTTTTGAGACTTTGTACCGCTACAGAAATATAAATTTCTACCTGGTTACAAAAATACAATAATTAGTATTTTTCTATAATACAAAACTATATAATTGCACTTTTTACTCTTGAGACTTTGTACCTTCCCAAAAACACAATTTTCGTACTTGCTTACAAAGTTGAAAAACTGTAATTTATATAAAATTAGTTTTATGATCTTAATTGTTGTTTCCGTTTTTCTAACATAAAATTTAAAAATTCGTAGCAGAATTTATAATTTAGAAATTATTTAACACTTTTGTTAAATTTTAAATGGCTTTGGTGCAAAAAAATTGAAAATAAACATTTTCCGGAAGCATTTCAATGATTGAAAACTTATTTATAACTGGCGCCTTACAAAAATTTGTATTTTTCTATAATATAAATATATAATATAATTGTACCGCTCCACAAATACAAGTTTTGCACTTGCTTACAAACATTTGTACCTGTTTACCAAAATACAAAAATGTGTATTTTTCTATAAAATAAAACTATATGATTGTACTTTTTACTTTTGAGACTTTGTACCGCTACAGAAATATAAATTTCTACCTGGTTACAAAAATACAATAATTAGTATTTTTCTATAATACAAAACTATATAATTGCACTTTTTACTCTTGAGACTTTGTACCTTCCCAAAACCACAATTTTCGTACTTGCTTACAAAGTTGAAAAACTGTAATTTATATAAAATTAGTTTTATGATTTTAATTGTTGTTTCCGTTTTTCTAACATAAAATTTAAAAATTCGTAGCAGAATTTATAATTTAGAAATTATTTAACACTTTTGTCAAATTTTATATGGCTTTGGTGCAAAAAAAATTGAAAATAAATATTTTCCGGAAGCATTTCAATGATTGAAAACTTATATATAACTGGCGCCTTACAAAAATTTGTATTTTTATATAATATACATATATAATATAATTGTACCGCTCCACAAATACAATTTTCGTACTTGCTTACAAAGTTGAAAAACTGTAATTTATATAAAATTAGTTTTATGATTTTAATTGTTGTTTCCGTTTTTCTAACATAAAATTTAAAAATTCGTAGCAGAATTTATAATTTAGAAATTATTTAACACTTTTGTCAAACTTTATATGGCTTTGGTGCAAAAAAAATTGAAAATAAACATTTTCCGGAAGCATTTCAATTATTGAAAACTTATGTATAACTGGCGCCTTACAAAAATTTGTATTTTTATATAATATAAATATATAATATAATTGTACCGCTTCACAAATATAATTGTTGCACTTGTTTACAAAAATACAAACATTTGTACCTGCTTACAAAAATACAACAATGTGTATTTTTCTATAATATAAGACTATATGATTGTACTTTTTACTTTTGAGACTTTGTACCGCTACAGAAATATAAATTTGTACCTGCTTACAAAAATACAATAATTAGTATTTTTCTATAATATAAAAATATACAATTCCACTTTTTATTTTTGAAACTTTGTACCTTCCCAAAAAAACAATTTTCGTACTTGCTTACAAAGTTGAAAAACTGTAATTTATATAAAATTAGTTTTATGATCTCAATTGTTGTTTCCGTTTAATTAACTTAAAATTTAAAAATTCGTAATAGAATTTATAATTTAGGAATTATTTAACACTTTTGTCAAATTTTATATGGCTTTGGTGCAAAAAAAATTGAAAATAAATATTTTCCGGAAGCATTTCAATGATTGAAAACTTATATATAACTGGCGCCTTACAAAAATTTGTATTTTTCTATAATATAAAACTATATAATTGCACTTTTTACTTTTGAGACTTTGTACCTTCCCAAAAATTAAATTTTCGTACTTGCTTACAAAGTTGAAAAACTGTAATTTATATAAAATTAGTTTTATGATCTTAATTGTTGTTTCTGTTTTTCTAACATAAAATTTAAAAATTCGTAGCAGAATTTATAATTTAGAAATTATTTAACACTTTTGTCAAATTGTCTATGGCTTTGCTGCAAAAAAAAAATTAAAATAAACATTTCTATGATTGAAAACTTATATATAACTGGCGCCTTACAAAAATTTGTATTTTTCTATAATATAAAACTATATAATTGCACGTTTTACTTTTGAGACTTTGTACCTCTCCAAAAATACAATTTTCGTACCTGCTTAGAAAATTGATAAACTGGAACATACTGCTTTTTATAAGAACGTACAAAAATTGTATTTTTACAGAGGTACAAAACTCAAAAGCAAAAAGTACAATCATATAGTTTTATATTATAGAAAAATACAAATTTTTGCATGCACGAACAAAAGCCAGGGAAACCGTGTTTCGCCAGTTTCTATAGTGAACTCTTCATAGTGCCTTAAAGCATAAGTGTAAGTAGTGATTTAAAATAAAGAGAAATTTATTGGCTCGTGAGTCGAAGCTCCAGGTTGCCAATTCAGTATAAAATACTTGCGGTGACCATATATTGTAACTGAGAAACGATTTAACTTGTCCTTTGTATTTTTCTATAATATAAATCTATATGATTGAACTTTTTACTTTTGAGACTTTGTACCGCTAAAGAAATACAAATTTGTACCTGCTTACACAAATATAATAATTAGTATTTTTCTATAATATAAAACTATATAATTGCACTTTTTACTTTTGAGACTTTGTACCTCCCCAAAAAGACAATTTTCGTACTTGCTTACAAAGTTGAAAAACTGTAATTTATATAAAATTAGTTTTATGATCTTAATTGTTGTTTCCGTTTTTCTAACAGAAAATTTAAGAATTCGTAGCAGAATTTATAATTTAGAAATTATTTAACACTTTTGTCAAGTTTTATATGACTTTGGTGCAAAAAAATTGAAAATAAATATTTTCCGGAAGCATTTCAAAGATTGAAAACTTATATATAACTGGCGCCTTACAAACATTTGTATTTTTCTATAATATAAATATATAATATAATTGTACCGCTCCAAAAATACAAGTTTTGCACTTGCTTACAAACATTTGTACCTGCTTACCAAAATACAATAATGTGTATTTTTCTATAAAATAAAATTATATGATTGTACTTTTTACTTTTGAGACTTTGTACCGCTACAGAAATATAAATTTCTACCTGGTTACAAAAATACAATAATTAGTATTTTTCTATAATACAAAACTATATAATTGCACTTTTTACTCTTGAGACTTTGTACCTTCCCAAAAACACAATTTTCGTACTTGCTTACAAAGTTGAAAAACTGTAATTTATATAAAATTAGTTTTATGATCTTAATTGTTGTTTCCGTTTTTCTAACATAAAATTTAAAAATTCGTAGCAGAATTTATAATTTAGAAATTATTTAACACTTTTGTTAAATTTTAAATGGCTTTGGTGCAAAAAAATTGAAAATAAACATTTTCCGGAAGCATTTCAATGATTGAAAACTTATTTATAACTGGCGCCTTACAAAAATTTGTATTTTTCTATAATATAAATATATAATATAATTGTACCGCTCCACAAATACAAGTTTTGCACTTGCTTACAAACATTTGTACCTGTTTACCAAAATACAAAAATGTGTATTTTTCTATAAAATAAAACTATATGATTGTACTTTTTACTTTTGAGACTTTGTACCGCTACAGAAATATAAATTTCTACCTGGTTACAAAAATACAATAATTAGTATTTTTCTATAATACAAAACTATATAATTGCACTTTTTACTCTTGAGACTTTGTACCTTCCCAAAACCACAATTTTCGTACTTGCTTACAAAGTTGAAAAACTGTAATTTATATAAAATTAGTTTTATGATTTTAATTGTTGTTTCCGTTTTTCTAACATAAAATTTAAAAATTCGTAGCAGAATTTATAATTTAGAAATTATTTAACACTTTTGTCAAATTTTATATGGCTTTGGTGCAAAAAAAATTGAAAATAAATATTTTCCGGAAGCATTTCAATGATTGAAAACTTATATATAACTGGCGCCTTACAAAAATTTGTATTTTTATATAATATACATATATAATATAATTGTACCGCTCCACAAATACAATTTTTGCACTTGCTTACAAAAATACAAACATTTGTACCTGCTTACAAAAACACAAAAATGTGTATTTTTCTATAATATAAAACTATATGATTGTACTTTTTACTTTTGAGACTTTGTACCGCTACAGAAATATATTTTTTTGTACCTGCTTACAAAAATACAATAATTAGTATTTTTCTATAACATAAAACTATATAATTCCACTTTTTATTTTTCAGGCTTTGTACCTTCCTAAAAAAACAATTTTCGTACTTGCTTACAAAGTTGAAAAACTGTAATTTATATAAAATTAGTTTTATGATCTCAATTGTTGTTTCCGTTTAATTAACTTAAAATTTAAAAATACGTAATACAATTTATAATTTAGGAATTATTTAACACTTTTGTCAAATTTTATATGGCTTTGCTGCAAAAAATTGAAAATAAACATTTCTATGATTGAAAACTTATATATAACTGGCGCCTTACAAAAATTTGTATTTTTCTATAATATAAAACTATATAATTGCACTTTTTACTTTTGAGACTTTGTACCTCTCCAAAAATACAATTTTCGTACCTGTTTAGAAAATTGATAAACTGGAACATACTGCTTTTTATAAGAACGTACAAAAATTGTATTTCTACAGAGGTACAAAACTCAAAAGCAAAAAGTACAATCATATAGTTTTATATTATAGAAAAATACAAATTTTTGCATGCAGGAACAAAAGCCAGGGAAACCGTGTTTCGCCAGTTTCTATAGTGAACTCTTCATAGTGCCTTAAAGCATAAGTGTAAGTAGTGATTTAAAATAAAGAGAAATTTATTGGCTCGTGAGTCGAAGCTCCAGGTTGCCAATTCAGTATAAAATACTTGCGGTGACCATATATTGTAACCGAGAAACGATTTAACTTGTCCTTTGTATTTTTCTATATTATAAATCTATATGATTGTACTTTTTACTTTTGAGACTTTGTACCGCTAAAGAAATACAAATTTGTACCTGCTTACACAAATATAATAATTAGTATTTTTCTATAATATAAAACTATATAATTGCACTTTTTACTTTTGCGACTTTGTACCTCCCCAAAAAGACAATTTTCGTACTTGCTTACAAAGTTGAAAAACTGTAATTTATATAAAATTAGTTTTATGATCTTAATTGTTGCTTCCGTTTTTCTAACAGAAAATTTAAGAATTCGTAGCAGAATTTATAATTTAGAAATTATTTAACACTTTTGTCAAGTTTTATATGACTTTGGTGCAAAAAAATTGAAAATAAATATTTTCCGGAAGCATTTCAATGATTGAAAACTTATATATAACTGGCGCCTTACAAAAATTTGTATTTTTCTATAATATAAATATATAATATAATTGTACCGCTCCACAAATACAAGTTTTGCACTTGCTTACAAACATTTGTACCTGTTTACCAAAATACAAAAATGTGTATTTTTCTATAAAATAAAACTATATGATTGTACTTTTTACTTTTGAGACTTTGTACCGCTACAGAAATATAAATTTCTACTTGGTTACAAAAATACAATAATTAGTATTTTTCTATAATACAAAACTATATAATTGCACTTTTTACTCTTGAGACTTTGTACCTTCCCAAAAACACAATTTTCGTACTTGCTTACAAAGTTGAAAAACTGTAATTTATATAAAATTAGTTTTATGATTTTAATTGTTGTTTCCGTTTTTCTAACATAAAATTTAAAAATTCGTAGCAGAATTTATAATTTAGAAATTATTTAACACTTTTGTCAAACTTTATATGGCTTTGGTGCAAAAAAAATTGAAAATAAACATTTTCCGGAAGCATTTCAATTATTGAAAACTTATGTATAACTGGCGCCTTACAAAAATTTGTATTTTTATATAATATAAATATATAATATAATTGTACCGCTTCACAAATATAATTGTTGCACTTGTTTACAAAAATACAAACATTTGTACCTGCTTACAAAAATACAACAATGTGTATTTTTCTATAATATAAGACTATATGATTGTACTTTTTACTTTTGAGACTTTGTACCGCTACAGAAATATAAATTTGTACCTGCTTACAAAAATACAATAATTAGTATTTTTCTATAATATAAAAATATACAATTCCACTTTTTATTTTTGAAACTTTGTACCTTCCCAAAAAAACAATTTTCGTACTTGCTTACAAAGTTGAAAAACTGTAATTTATATAAAATTAGTTTTATGATCTCAATTGTTGTTTCCGTTTAATTAACTTAAAATTTAAAAATTCGTAATAGAATTTATAATTTAGGAATTATTTAACACTTTTGTCAAATTTTATATGGCTTTGGTGCAAAAAAAATTGAAAATAAATATTTTCCGGAAGCATTTCAATGATTGAAAACTTATATATAACTGGCGCCTTACAAAAATTTGTATTTTTCTATAATATAAAACTATATAATTGCACTTTTTACTTTTGAGACTTTGTACCTTCCCAAAAATTAAATTTTCGTACTTGCTTACAAAGTTGAAAAACTGTAATTTATATAAAATTAGTTTTATGATCTTAATTGTTGTTTCTGTTTTTCTAACATAAAATTTAAAAATTCGTAGCAGAATTTATAATTTAGAAATTATTTAACACTTTTGTCAAATTGTCTATGGCTTTGCTGCAAAAAAAAAATGAAAATAAACATTTCTATGATTGAAAACTTATATATAACTGGCGCCTTACAAAAATTTGTATTTTTCTATAATATAAAACTATATAATTGCACGTTTTACTTTTGAGACTTTGTACCTCTCCAAAAATACAATTTTCGTACCTGCTTAGAAAATTGATAAACTGGAACATACTGCTTTTTATAAGAACGTACAAAAATTGTATTTTTACAGAGGTACAAAACTCAAAAGCAAAAAGTACAATCATATAGTTTTATATTATAGAAAAATACAAATTTTTGCATGCACGAACAAAAGCGAGGGAAACCGTGTTTCGCCAGTTTCTATAGTGAACTCTTCATAGTGCCTTAAAGCATAAGTGTAAGTAGTGATTTAAAATAAAGAGAAATTTATTGGCTCGTGAGTCGAAGCTCCAGGTTGCCAATTCAGTATAAAATACTTGCGGTGACCATATATTGTAACTGAGAAACGATTTAACTTGTCCTTTGTATTTTTCTATAATATAAATCTATATGATTGAACTTTTTACTTTTGAGACTTTGTACCGCTAAAGAAATACAAATTTGTACCTGCTTACACAAATATAATAATTAGTATTTTTCTATAATATAAAACTATATAATTGCACTTTTTACTTTTGAGACTTTGTACCTCCCCAAAAAGACAATTTTCGTACTTGCTTACAAAGTTGAAAAACTGTAATTTATATAAAATTAGTTTTATGATCTTAATTGTTGTTTCCGTTTTTCTAACAGAAAATTTAAGAATTCGTAGCAGAATTTATAATTTAGAAATTATTTAACACTTTTGTCAAGTTTTATATGACTTTGGTGCAAAAAAATTGAAAATAAATATTTTCCGGAAGCATTTCAAAGATTGAAAACTTATATATAACTGGCGCCTTACAAACATTTGTATTTTTCTATAATATAAATATATAATATAATTGTACCGCTCCAAAAATACAAGTTTTGCACTTGCTTACAAACATTTGTACCTGCTTACCAAAATACAATAATTAGTATTTTTCTATAATATAAAACTGTATAATTCCACTTTTTATTTTTCAGGCTTTGTACCTTCCTAAAAAAACAATTTTCGTACTTGCTTACAAAGTTGAAAAACTGTAATTTATATAAAATTAGTTTTATGATCTCAATTGTTGTTTCCGTTTAATTAACTTAAAATTTAAAAATACGTAATACAATTTATAATTTAGGAATTATTTAACACTTTTGTCAAATTTTATATGGCTTTGCTGCAAAAAATTGAAAATAAACATTTCTATGATTGAAAACTTATATATAACTGGCGCCTTACAAAAATTTGTATTTTTCTATAATATAAAACTATATAATTGCACTTTTTACTTTTGAGACTTTGTACCTCTCCAAAAATACAATTTTCGTACCTGCTTAGAAAATTGATAAACTGGAACATACTGCTTTTTATAAGAACGTACAAAAATTGTATTTCTACAGAGGTACAAAACTCAAAAGCAAAAAGTACAATCATATAGTTTTATATTATAGAAAAATACAAATTTTTGCATGCAGGAACAAAAGCCAGGGAAACCGTGTTTCGCCAGTTTCTATAGTGAACTCTTCATAGTTCCTTAAAGCATAAGTGTAAGTAGTGATTTAAAATAAAGAGAAATTTATTGGCTCGTGAGTCGAAGCTCCAGGTTGCCAATTCAGTATAAAATACTTGCGGTGACCATATATTGTAACCGAGAAACGATTTAACTTGTCCTTTGTATTTTTCTATAATATAAATCTATATGATTGTACTTTTTACTTTTGAGACTTTGTACCGCTAAAGAAATACAAATTTGTACCTGCTTACACAAATATAATAATTAGTATTTTTCTATAATATAAAACTATATAATTGCACTTTTTACTTTTCCGACTTTGTACCTCCCCAAAAAGACAATTTTCGTACTTGCTTACAAAGTTGAAAAACTGTAATTTATATAAAATTAGTTTTATGATCTTAATTGTTGCTTCCGTTTTTTTAACAGAAAATTTAAGAATTCGTAGCAGAATTTATAATTTAGAAATTATTTAACACTTTTGTCAAGTTTTATATGACTTTGGTGCAAAAAAATTGAAAATAAATATTTTCCGGAAGCATTTCAAAGATTGAAATCTTATATATAACTGGAGCCTTACAAAAATTTGTATTTTTCTATAATATAAAACTATATAATTGCACTTTTTACTTTTGAGACTTTGTACCTTCCCAAAAATACAATTTTCGTACCTGCTTAGAAAATTGATAAACTGGAACATACTGCTTTTTATAAGCACGTACAAAAATTGTATATCTACAGAGGTACAAAGTCTCAAAAGCAAAAAGTACAATCATATAGTTTTATATTATAGAAAAATACAACTTTTTGTATTTTTGTAAGCACGAACAAAAGCCAGGGAAACCGTGTTTCGCCAGTTTCTATAGTGAACTCTTCATAGTGCCTTAAAGCATAAGTGTAAGTATTGATTTAAAATAAAGAGAAATTTATTGGCTCGTGGGTCGAAGCTCCAGGTTGCCAATTCAGTATAAAATACTTGCGGTGACCATATATTGTAACCGAGAAACGATTTAACTTGTCCTTTGTATTTTTCTATAATATAAAACTATATGATTGTACTTTTTTTTAAGACTTCGTACCTCTCCAGAAATACAATTTTTCTGCATGCTTACACAAATTTGAACCTATAATATAAAACTATATAATTGCACTTTTTACTTTTGCGACTTTGTACCTCCCCAAAAAGACAATTTTCGTACTTGCTTACAAAGTTGAAAAACTGTAATTTATATAAAATTAGTTTTATGATCTTAATTGTTGCTTCCGTTTTTCTAACAGAAAATTTAAGAATTCGTAGCAGAATTTATAATTTAGAAATTATTTAACACTTTTGTCAAGTTTTATATGACTTTGGTGCAAAAAAATTGAAAATAAATATTTTCCGGAAGCATTTCAAAGATTGAAATCTTATATATAACTGGAGCCTTACAAAAATTTGTATTTTTCTATAATATAAAACTATATAATTGCACTTTTTACTTTTGAGACTTTGTACCTTCCTAAAAATACAATTTTCGTACCTGCTTAGAAAATTGATAAACTGGAACATACTGCTTTTTATAAGCACGTACAAAAATTGTATATCTACAGAGGTACAAAGTCTCAAAAGCAAAAAGTACAATCATATAGTTTTATATTATAGAAAAATACAACTTTTTGTATTTTTGTAAGCACGAACAAAAGCCAGGGAAACCGTGTTTCGCCAGTTTCTATAGTGAACTCTTCATAGTGCCTTAAAGCATAAGTGTAAGTATTGATTTAAAATAAAGAGAAATTTATTGGCTCGTGGGTCGAAGCTCCAGGTTGCCAATTCAGTATAAAATACTTGCGGTGACCATATATTGTAACCGAGAAACGATTTAACTTGTCCTTTGTATTTTTCTATAATATAAAACTATATGATTGTACTTTTTTTTAAGACTTCGTACCTCTCCAGAAATACAATTTTTCTGCATGCTTACACAAATTTGAACCTGCTTATAAAAATACAAAAATGTGTATTTTCTATAATATAAAACTATATGATTGTACTTTTTACTTTTGAGACTTTGTACCGCTAAAGAAATACAAATTTGTACCTGCTTACAAAAATATAATAATTAGTAATTCTCCATAATATAAAACTATATAATTGCACTTTTTACTTTTGAAATTTTGTACCTCCCCAAAAATACAATATTCGTACTTCCTTACAAAGTTGAAAAACTGTAATTTATATAAAATTAGTTTTATGATCTTAATTCTTGTTTCCGTTTTTCTAACATAAAATTTAAAAATTCGTAGCAGAATTTATAATTTAGAAATTATTTAACACTTTTGCCAAATTTTATATGGCTTTGGTGCAAAAAAATTGAAAATAAACATTTTCCGGAAGCATTTCAATGATTGAAAACTTATATATAACTGGCGCCTTACAAAAATTTGTATTTTTCTATAATATAAATATATAATATAATTGTACCGCTCCACAAATACAAGTTTTGCACTTGCTTACAAACATTTGTACCTGTTTACCAAAATACAAAAATGTGTATTTTTCTATAAAATAAAACTATATGATTGTACTTTTTACTTTTGAGACTTTGTACCGCTACAGAAATATAAATTTCTACCTGGTTACAAAAATACAATAATTAGTATTTTTCTATAATACAAAACTATATAATTGCACTTTTTACTCTTGAGACTTTGTACCTTCCCAAAAACACAATTTTCGTACTTGCTTACAAAGTTGAAAAACTGTAATTTATATAAAATTAGTTTTATGATTTTAATTGTTGTTTCCGTTTTTCTAACATAAAATTTAAAAATTCGTAGCAGAATTTATAATTTAGAAATTATTTAACACTTTTGTCAAACTTTATATGGCTTTGGTGCAAAAAAAATTGAAAATAAACATTTTCCGGAAGCATTTCAATTATTGAAAACTTATGTATAACTGGCGCCTTACAAAAATTTGTATTTTTATATAATATAAATATATAATATAATTGTACCGCTTCACAAATATAATTGTTGCACTTGTTTACAAAAATACAAACATTTGTACCTGCTTACAAAAATACAACAATGTGTATTTTTCTATAATATAAGACTATATGATTGTACTTTTTACTTTTGAGACTTTGTACCGCTACAGAAATATAAATTTGTACCTGCTTACAAAAATACAATAAATAGTATTTTCTATAATATTAAAATATACAATTCCACTTTTTATTTTTGAAACTTTGTACCTTCCCAAAAAAACAATTTTCGTACTTGCTTACAAAGTTGAAAAACTGTAATTTATATAAAATTAGTTTTATGATCTCAATTGTTGTTTCCGTTTAATTAACTTAAAATTTAAAAATTCGTAATAGAATTTATAATTTAGGAATTATTTAACACTTTTGTCAAATTTTATATGGCTTTGGTGCAAAAAAAATTGAAAATAAATATTTTCCGGAAGCATTTCAATGATTGAAAACTTATATATAACTGGCGCCTTACAAAAATTTGTATTTTTCTATAATATAAAACTATATAATTGCACTTTTTACTTTTGAGACTTTGTACCTTCCCAAAAATTAAATTTTCGTACTTGCTTACAAAGTTGAAAAACTGTAATTTATATAAAATTAGTTTTATGATCTTAATTGTTGTTTCTGTTTTTCTAACATAAAATTTAAAAATTCGTAGCAGAATTTATAATTTAGAAATTATTTAACACTTTTGTCAAATTGTCTATGGCTTTGCTGCAAAAAAAAAATGAAAATAAACATTTCTATGATTGAAAACTTATATATAACTGGCGCCTTACAAAAATTTGTATTTTTCTATAATATAAAACTATATAATTGCACGTTTTACTTTTGAGACTTTGTACCTCTCCAAAAATACAATTTTCGTACCTGCTTAGAAAATTGATAAACTGGAACATACTGCTTTTTATAAGAACGTACAAAAATTGTATTTTTACAGAGGTACAAAACTCAAAAGCAAAAAGTACAATCATATAGTTTTATATTATAGAAAAATACAAATTTTTGCATGCACGAACAAAAGCCAGGGAAACCGTGTTTCGCCAGTTTCTATAGTGAACTCTTCATAGTGCCTTAAAGCATAAGTGTAAGTAGTGATTTAAAATAAAGAGAAATTTATTGGCTCGTGAGTCGAAGCTCCAGGTTGCCAATTCAGTATAAAATACTTGCGGTGACCATATATTGTAACCGAGAAACGATTTAACTTGTCCTTTGTATTTTTCTATAATATAAAACTATATGATTGTACTTTTTTTTAAGACTTCGTACCTCTCCAGAAATACAATTTTTCTGCATGCTTACACAAATTTGAACCTATAATATAAAACTATATAATTGCACTTTTTACTTTTGCGACTTTGTACCTCCCCAAAAAGACAATTTTCGTACTTGCTTACAAAGTTGAAAAACTGTAATTTATATAAAATTAGTTTTATGATCTTAATTGTTGCTTCCGTTTTTCTAACAGAAAATTTAAGAATTCGTAGCAGAATTTATAATTTAGAAATTATTTAACACTTTTGTCAAGTTTTATATGACTTTGGTGCAAAAAAATTGAAAATAAATATTTTCCGGAAGCATTTCAAAGATTGAAATCTTATATATAACTGGAGCCTTACAAAAATTTGTATTTTTCTATAATATAAAACTATATAATTGCACTTTTTACTTTTGAGACTTTGTACCTTCCCAAAAATACAATTTTCGTACCTGCTTAGAAAATTGATAAACTGGAACATACTGCTTTTTATAAGCACGTACAAAAATTGTATATCTACAGAGGTACAAAGTCTCAAAAGCAAAAAGTACAATCATATAGTTTTATATTATAGAAAAATACAACTTTTTGTATTTTTGTAAGCACGAACAAAAGCCAGGGAAACCGTGTTTCGCCAGTTTCTATAGTGAACTCTTCATAGTGCCTTAAAGCATAAGTGTAAGTATTGATTTAAAATAAAGAGAAATTTATTGGCTCGTGGGTCGAAGCTCCAGGTTGCCAATTCAGTATAAAATACTTGCGGTGACCATATATTGTAACCGAGAAACGATTTAACTTGTCCTTTGTATTTTTCTATAATATAAAACTATATGATTGTACTTTTTTTTAAGACTTCGTACCTCTCCAGAAATACAATTTTTCTGCATGCTTACACAAATTTGAACCTGCTTATAAAAATACAAAAATGTGTATTTTCTATAATATAAAACTATATGATTGTACTTTTTACTTTTGAGACTTTGTACCGCTAAAGAAATACAAATTTGTACCTGCTTACAAAAATATAATAATTAGTAATTCTCCATAATATAAAACTATATAATTGCACTTTTTACTTTTGAAATTTTGTACCTCCCCAAAAATACAATATTCGTACTTCCTTACAAAGTTGAAAAACTGTAATTTATATAAAATTAGTTTTATGATCTTAATTGTTGTTTCCGTTTTTCTAACATAAAATTTAAAAATTCGTAGCAGAATTTATAATTTAGAAATTATTTAACACTTTTGCCAAATTTTATATGGCTTTGGTGCAAAAAAATTGAAAATAAACATTTTCCGGAAGCATTTCAATGATTGAAAACTTATATATAACTGGCGCCTTACAAAAATTTGTATTTTTCTATAATATAAATATATAATATAATTGTACCGCTCCACAAATACAAGTTTTGCACTTGCTTACAAACATTTGTACCTGTTTACCAAAATACAAAAATGTGTATTTTTCTATAAAATAAAACTATATGATTGTACTTTTTACTTTTGAGACTTTGTACCGCTACAGAAATATAAATTTCTACCTGGTTACAAAAATACAATAATTAGTATTTTTCTATAATACAAAACTATATAATTGCACTTTTTACTCTTGAGACTTTGTACCTTCCCAAAAACACAATTTTCGTACTTGCTTACAAAGTTGAAAAACTGTAATTTATATAAAATTAGTTTTATGATTTTAATTGTTGTTTCCGTTTTTCTAACATAAAATTTAAAAATTCGTAGCAGAATTTATAATTTAGAAATTATTTAACACTTTTGTCAAACTTTATATGGCTTTGGTGCAAAAAAAATTGAAAATAAACATTTTCCGGAAGCATTTCAATTATTGAAAACTTATGTATAACTGGCGCCTTACAAAAATTTGTATTTTTATATAATATAAATATATAATATAATTGTACCGCTTCACAAATATAATTGTTGCACTTGTTTACAAAAATACAAACATTTGTACCTGCTTACAAAAATACAACAATGTGTATTTTTCTATAATATAAGACTATATGATTGTACTTTTTACTTTTGAGACTTTGTACCGCTACAGAAATATAAATTTGTACCTGCTTACAAAAATACAATAATTAGTATTTTCTATAATATAAAAATATACAATTCCACTTTTTATTTTTGAAACTTTGTACCTTCCCAAAAAAACAATTTTCGTACTTGCTTACAAAGTTGAAAAACTGTAATTTATATAAAATTAGTTTTATGATCTCAATTGTTGTTTCCGTTTAATTAACTTAAAATTTAAAAATTCGTAATAGAATTTATAATTTAGGAATTATTTAACACTTTTGTCAAATTTTATATGGCTTTGGTGCAAAAAAAATTGAAAATAAATATTTTCCGGAAGCATTTCAATGATTGAAAACTTATATATAACTGGCGCCTTACAAAAATTTGTATTTTTCTATAATATAAAACTATATAATTGCACTTTTTACTTTTGAGACTTTGTACCTTCCCAAAAATTAAATTTTCGTACTTGCTTACAAAGTTGAAAAACTGTAATTTATATAAAATTAGTTTTATGATCTTAATTGTTGTTTCTGTTTTTCTAACATAAAATTTAAAAATTCGTAGCAGAATTTATAATTTAGAAATTATTTAACACTTTTGTCAAATTGTCTATGGCTTTGCTGCAAAAAAAAAATGAAAATAAACATTTCTATGATTAAAAACTTATATATAACTGGCGCCTTACAAAAATTTGTATTTTTCTATAATATAAAACTATATAATTGCACGTTTTACTTTTGAGACTTTGTACCTCTCCAAAAATACAATTTTCGTACCTGCTTAGAAAATTGATAAACTGGAACATACTGCTTTTTATAAGAACGTACAAAAATTGTATTTTTACAGAGGTACAAAACTCAAAAGCAAAAAGTACAATCATATAGTTTTATATTATAGAAAAATACAAATTTTTGCATGCACGAACAAAAGCCAGGGAAACCGTGTTTCGCCAGTTTCTATAGTGAACTCTTCATAGTGCCTTAAAGCATAAGTGTAAGTAGTGATTTAAAATAAAGAGAAATTTATTGGCTCGTGAGTCGAAGCTCCAGGTTGCCAATTCAGTATAAAATACTTGCGGTGACCATATATTGTAACTGAGAAACGATTTAACTTGTCCTTTGTATTTTTCTATAATATAAATCTATATGATTGAACTTTTTACTTTTGAGACTTTGTACCGCTAAAGAAATACAAATTTGTACCTGCTTACACAAATATAATAATTAGTATTTTTCTATAATATAAAACTATATAATTGCACTTTTTACTTTTGAGACTTTGTACCTCCCCAAAAAGACAATTTTCGTACTTGCTTACAAAGTTGAAAAACTGTAATTTATATAAAATTAGTTTTATGATCTTAATTGTTGTTTCCGTTTTTCTAACAGAAAATTTAAGAATTCGTAGCAGAATTTATAATTTAAAAATTATTTAACACTTTTGTCAAGTTTTATATGACTTTGGTGCAAAAAAATTGAAAATAAATATTTTCCGGAAGCATTTCAAAGATTGAAAACTTATATATAACTGGCGCCTTACAAACATTTGTATTTTTCTATAATATAAATATATAATATAATTGTACCGCTCCAAAAATACAAGTTTTGCACTTGCTTACAAACATTTGTACCTGCTTACCAAAATACAATAATTAGTATTTTTCTATAATATAAAACTGTATAATTCCACTTTTTATTTTTGAGACTTTGTACCTTCCCAAAAATACAATTTTCGTACTTGCTTACAAAGTTGAAAAACTGTAATTTATATAAAATTAGTTTTATGATCTCAATTGTTGTTTCCGTTTAATTAACTTAAAATTTAAAAATTCGTTATAGAATTTATAATTTAGGAATTATTTAACACTTTTGTTAAATTTTAAATGGCTTTGGTGCAAAAAAATTGAAAATAAACATTTTCCGGAAGCATTTCAATGATTGAAAACTTATTTATAACTGGCGCCTTACAAAAATTTGTATTTTTCTATAATATAAATATATAATATAATTGTACCGCTCCACAAATACAAGTTTTGCACTTGCTTACAAACATTTGTACCTGTTTACCAAAATACAAAAATGTGTATTTTTCTATAAAATAAAACTATATGATTGTACTTTTTACTTTTGAGACTTTGTACCGCTACAGAAATATAAATTTCTACCTGGTTACAAAAATACAATAATTAGTATTTTTCTATAATACAAAACTATATAATTGCACTTTTTACTCTTGAGACTTTGTACCTTCCCAAAAACACAATTTTCGTACTTGCTTACAAAGTTGAAAAACTGTAATTTATATAAAATTAGTTTTATGATTTTAATTGTTGTTTCCGTTTTTCTAACATAAAATTTAAAAATTCGTAGCAGAATTTATAATTTAGAAATTATTTAACACTTTTGTCAAATTTTATATGGCTTTGGTGCAAAAAAAATTGAAAATAAATATTTTCCGGAAGCATTTCAATGATTGAAAACTTATATATAACTGGCGCCTTACAAAAATTTGTATTTTTATATAATATAAATATATAATATAATTGTACCGCTCCACAAATACAATTTTTGCACTTGCTTACAAAAATACAAACATTTGTACCTGCTTACAAAAACACAAAAATGTGTATTTTTCTATAATATAAAACTATATGATTGTACTTTTTACTTTTGAGACTTTGTACCGCTACAGAAATATATTTTTTTGTACCTGCTTACAAAAATACAATAATTAGTATTTTTCTATAACATAAAACTATATAATTCCACTTTTTATTTTTCAGGCTTTGTACCTTCCTAAAAAAACAATTTTCGTACTTGCTTACAAAGTTGAAAAACTGTAATTTATATAAAATTAGTTTTATGATCTCAATTGTTGTTTCCGTTTAATTAACTTAAAATTTAAAAATACGTAATACAATTTATAATTTAGGAATTATTTAACACTTTTGTCAAATTTTATATGGCTTTGCTGCAAAAAATTGAAAATAAACATTTCTATGATTGAAAACTTATATATAACTGGCGCCTTACAAAAATTTGTATTTTTCTATAATATAAAACTATATAATTGCACTTTTTACTTTTGAGACTTTGTACCTCTCCAAAAATACAATTTTCGTACCTGCTTAGAAAATTGATAAACTGGAACATACTGCTTTTTATAAGAACGTACAAAAATTGTATTTCTACAGAGGTACAAAACTCAAAAGCAAAAAGTACAATCATATAGTTTTATATTATAGAAAAATACAAATTTTTGCATGCAGGAACAAAAGCCAGGGAAACCGTGTTTCGCCAGTTTCTATAGTGAACTCTTCATAGTGCCTTAAAGCATAAGTGTAAGTAGTGATTTAAAATAAAGAGAAATTTATTGGCTCGTGAGTCGAAGCTCCAGGTTGCCAATTCAGTATAAAATACTTGCGGTGACCATATATTGTAACCGAGAAACGATTTAACTTGTCCTTTGTATTTTTCTATAATATAAATCTATATGATTGTACTTTTTACTTTTGAGACTTTGTACCGCTAAAGAAATACAAATTTGTACCTGCTTACACAAATATAATAATTAGTATTTTTCTATAATATAAAACTATATAATTGCACTTTTTACTTTTGCGACTTTGTACCTCCCCAAAAAGACAATTTTCGTACTTGCTTACAAAGTTGAAAAACTGTAATTTATATAAAATTAGTTTTATGATCTTAATTGTTGCTTCCGTTTTTTTAACAGAAAATTTAAGAATTCGTAGCAGAATTTATAATTTAGAAATTATTTAACACTTTTGTCAAGTTTTATATGACTTTGGTGCAAAAAAATTGAAAATAAATATTTTCCGGAAGCATTTCAAAGATTGAAATCTTATATATAACTGGAGCCTTACAAAAATTTGTATTTTTCTATAATATAAAACTATATAATTGCACTTTTTACTTTTGAGACTTTGTACCTTCCCAAAAATACAATTTTCGTACCTGCTTAGAAAATTGATAAACTGGAACATACTGCTTTTTATAAGCACGTACAAAAATTGTATATCTACAGAGGTACAAAGTCTCAAAAGCAAAAAGTACAATCATATAGTTTTATATTATAGAAAAATACAACTTTTTGTATTTTTGTAAGCACGAACAAAAGCCAGGGAAACCGTGTTTCGCCAGTTTCTATAGTGAACTCTTCATAGTGCCTTAAAGCATAAGTGTAAGTATTGATTTAAAATAAAGAGAAATTTATTGGCTCGTGGGTCGAAGCTCCAGGTTGCCAATTCAGTATAAAATACTTGCGGTGACCATATATTGTAACCGAGAAACGATTTAACTTGTCCTTTGTATTTTTCTATAATATAAAACTATATGATTGTACTTTTTTTTAAGACTTCGTACCTCTCCAGAAATACAATTTTTCTGCATGCTTACACAAATTTGAACCTGCTTATAAAAATACAAAAATGTGTATTTTCTATAATATAAAACTATATGATTGTACTTTTTACTTTTGAGACTTTGTACCGCTAAAGAAATACAAATTTGTACCTGCTTACAAAAATATAATAATTAGTAATTCTCCATAATATAAAACTATATAATTGCACTTTTTACTTTTGAAATTTTGTACCTCCCCAAAAATACAATATTCGTACTTCCTTACAAAGTTGAAAAACTGTAATTTATATAAAATTAGTTTTATGATCTTAATTGTTGTTTCCGTTTTTCTAACATAAAATTTAAAAATTCGTAGCAGAATTTATAATTTAGAAATTATTTAACACTTTTGTCAAACTTTATATGGCTTTGGTGCAAAAAAAATTGAAAATAAACATTTTCCGGAAGCATTTCAATTATTGAAAACTTATGTATAACTGGCGCCTTACAAAAATTTGTATTTTTATATAATATAAATATATAATATAATTGTACCGCTTCACAAATATAATTGTTGCACTTGTTTACAAAAATACAAACATTTGTACCTGCTTACAAAAATACAACAATGTGTATTTTTCTATAATATAAGACTATATGATTGTACTTTTTACTTTTGAGACTTTGTACCGCTACAGAAATATAAATTTCTACCTGGTTACAAAAATACAATAATTAGTATTTTTCTATAATACAAAACTATATAATTGCACTTTTTACTCTTGAGACTTTGTACCTTCCCAAAAACACAATTTTCGTACTTGCTTACAAACATTTGTACCTGTTTACCAAAATACAAAAATGTGTATTTTTCTATAAAATAAAACTATATGATTGTACTTTTTACTTTTGAGACTTTGTACCGCTACAGAAATATAAATTTCTACCTGGTTACAAAAATACAATAATTAGTATTTTTCTATAATACAAAACTATATAATTGCACTTTTTACTCTTGAGACTTTGTACCTTCCCAAAAACACAATTTTCGTACTTGCTTACAAAGTTGAAAACAGTAATTTATATAAAATTAGTTTTATGATTTTAATTGTTGTTTCCGTTTTTCTAACATAAAATTTAAAAATTCGTAGCAGAATTTATAATTTAGAAATTATTTAACACTTTTGTCAAACTTTATATGGCTTTGGTGCAAAAAAAATTGAAAATAAACATTTTCCGGAAGCATTTCAATTATTGAAAACTTATGTATAACTGGCGCCTTACAAAAATTTGTATTTTTATATAATATAAATATATAATATAATTGTACCGCTTCACAAATATAATTGTTGCACTTGTTTACAAAAATACAAACATTTGTACCTGCTTACAAAAATACAACAATGTGTATTTTTCTATAATATAAGACTATATGATTGTACTTTTTACTTTTGAGACTTTGTACCGCTACAGAAATATAAATTTGTACCTGCTTACAAAAATACAATAATTAGTATTTTTCTATAATATAAAAATATACAATTCCACTTTTTATTTTTGAAACTTTGTACCTTCCCAAAAAAACAATTTTCGTACTTGCTTACAAAGTTGAAAAACTGTAATTTATATAAAATTAGTTTTATGATCTCAATTGTTGTTTCCGTTTAATTAACTTAAAATTTAAAAATTCGTAATAGAATTTATAATTTAGGAATTATTTAACACTTTTGTCAAATTTTATATGGCTTTGCTGCAAAAAAAATTGAAAATAAACATTTCAATGATTGAAAACTTATATATAACTGGCGCCTTACAAAAATTTGTATTTTTCTATAATATAAAACTATATAATTGCACTTTTTACTTTTGAGACTTTGTACCTTCCCAAAAATTAAATTTTCGTACTTGCTTACAAAGTTGAAAAACTGTAATTTATATAAAATTAGTTTTATGATCTTAATTGTTGTTTCTGTTTTTCTAACATAAAATTTAAAAATTCGTAGCAGAATTTATAATTTAGAAATTATTTAACACTTTTGTCAAATTGTCTATGGCTTTGCTGCAAAAAAAAAATGAAAATAAACATTTCTATGATTGAAAACTTATATATAACTGGCGCCTTACAAAAATTTGTATTTTTCTATAATATAAAACTATATAATTGCACGTTTTACTTTTGAGACTTTGTACCTCTCCAAAAATACAATTTTCGTACCTGCTTAGAAAATTGATAAACTGGAACATACTGCTTTTTATAAGAACGTACAAAAATTGTATTTTTACAGAGGTACAAAACTCAAAAGCAAAAAGTACAATCATATAGTTTTATATTATAGAAAAATACAAATTTTTGCATGCACGAACAAAAGCCAGGGAAACCGTGTTTCGCCAGTTTCTATAGTGAACTCTTCATAGTGCCTTAAAGCATAAGTGTAAGTAGTGATTTAAAATAAAGAGAAATTTATTGGCTCGTGAGTCGAAGCTCCAGGTTGCCAATTCAGTATAAAATACTTGCGGTGACCATATATTGTAACTGAGAAACGATTTAACTTGTCCTTTGTATTTTTCTATAATATAAATCTATATGATTGAACTTTTTACTTTTGAGACTTTGTACCGCTAAAGAAATACAAATTTGTACCTGCTTACACAAATATAATAATTAGTATTTTTCTATAATATAAAACTATATAATTGCACTTTTTACTTTTGAGACTTTGTACCTCCCCAAAAAGACAATTTTCGTACTTGCTTACAAAGTTGAAAAACTGTAATTTATATAAAATTAGTTTTATGATCTTAATTGTTGTTTCCGTTTTTCTAACAGAAAATTTAAGAATTCGTAGCAGAATTTATAATTTAGAAATTATTTAACACTTTTGTCAAGTTTTACATGACTTTGGTGCAAAAAAATTGAAAATAAATATTTTCCGGAAGCATTTCAAAGATTGAAAACTTATATATAACTGGCGCCTTACAAACATTTGTATTTTTCTATAATATAAATATATAATATAATTGTACCGCTCCAAAAATACAAGTTTTGCACTTGCTTACAAACATTTGTACCTGCTTACCAAAATACAATAATTAGTATTTTTCTATAATATAAAACTGTATAATTCCACTTTTTATTTTTGAGACTTTGTACCTTCCCAAAAATACAATTTTCGTACTTGCTTACAAAGTTGAAAAACTGTAATTTATATAAAATTAGTTTTATGATCTCAATTGTTGTTTCCGTTTAATTAACTTAAAATTTAAAAATTCGTTATAGAATTTATAATTTAGGAATTATTTAAATCTTTTGTCAAATTTAATATGGCTTTGGTGCAAAAAAAAATTTAAAATAAACATTTTTCGGAAGCATTTCAATGATTGAAAACTTATATATAACTGGCGTCTTACAAAAATTTGTATTTTTCTATAATATAAATATATAATATAATTGTACCGCTCCACAAATACAAGTTTTGCACTTGCTTACAAACATTTGTACCTGTTTACCAAAATACAAAAATGTGTATTTTTCTATAAAATAAAACTATATGATTGTACTTTTTACTTTTGAGACTTTGTACCGCTACAGAAATATAAATTTCTACCTGGTTACAAAAATACAATAATTAGTATTTTTCTATAATATAAAACTATATAATTGCACTTTTTACTCTTGAGACTTTGTACCTTCCCAAAAACACAATTTTCGTACTTGCTTACAAAGTTGAAAAACTGTAATTTATATAAAATTAGTTTTATGATTTTAATTGTTGTTTCCGTTTTTCTAACATAAAATTTAAAAATTCGTAGCAGAATTTATATAAAATTAGTTTTATGATTTTAATTGTTGTTTGCGTTTAACTAACTTAAAATTTAAAAATTCGTAACAGAAGTTATAATTTAGAAATTATTTAACATTTTTGTCAAATCTTATATGGCTTTGCTACAAAAAAAATTGAAAATAAACATTTTCCGGAAGTATTTCAATGATTGAAAACTTATTTATAGCTGGTGCCTTACAAAAATTTGTATTTTTCTATAATATAAAACTATATAATTGCAGTTTTTAGTTTTGATACTTTGTACCTTACCAAAAAAACAATTTTCGTACTTGCTTACAAAGCTGAAAAACTGTAATTTATATAAAATTAGTTTTATGATTTTAATTGTTGTTTCCGTTTAACTAACTTAAAATTTAAAAATCCGTAACAGAATTTATAATTTAGAAATTATTTAACATTTTTGTCAAATTTTATATGGCTTTGCTACAAAAAAAATTGAAAATAAACATTTTCCGGAAGCATTTCAATGATTGAAAACTTATTAATAGCTGGTGCCTTACAAAAATTTGTATTTTTCTATAATATAAAACTATATAATTGCACTTTTTACTTTTGAGACTTTGTACCTTCCCAAAAATACAATTTTCGTACTTGCTTACAAAGTTGAAAAACTGTAATTTATATAAAATTAGTTTTATGATCTTAATTGTTGTTTCTGTTTTTCTAACATAAAATTTAAAAATTCGTAGCAGAATTTATATAAAATTAGTTTTATGATTTTAATTGTTGTTTCCGTTTAACTAACTTAAAATTTAAAAATTCCTAACAGAAGTTATAATTTAGAAATTATTTAACATTTTTGTCAAATTTTATATGGCTTTGCTACAAAAAAAATTGAAAATAAACATTTTCCGGAAGTATTTCAATGATTGAAAACTTATTTATAGCTGGTGCCTTACAAAAATTTGTATTTTTCTATAATATAAAACTATATAATTGCACTTTTTACTTTTGAGACTTTGTACCTTCCCAAAAATACAATTTTCGTACTTCCTTTCAAAGTTGAAAAACTGTAATTTATATAAAATTAGTTTTATGATCTTAATTGTTGTTTCTGTTTTTCTAACATAAAATTTAAAAATTCGTAGCAGAATTTATATAAAATTAGTTTTATGATTTTAAATGTTGTTTCCGTTTAACTAACTTAAAATTTAAAAATTCGTAACAGAAGTTATAATTTAGAAATTATTTAACATTTTTGTCAAATTTTATATGGCTTTGCTACAAAAAAATTGAAAATAAACATTTTCCGGAAGCATTTCAATGATTGAAAACTTATTTATAGCTGGTGCCTTACAAAAATTTGTATTTTTCTATAATATAAAACTATATAATTGCACTTTTTACTTTTGAGACTTTGTACCTCTCCAAATATACAATTTTCGTACCTGCTTAGAAAATTGATAAACTGGAACATACTGCTTTTTATAAGCACGTACAAAAATTGTATTTCTACAGAGGTACAAAGTCTCAAAAGCAAAAAGTACAATCATATAGTTTTATATTATAGAAAAATACAACTTTTTGTATTTTTGTAAGCACGAACAAAAGCCAGGGAAACCGTGTTTCGCCAGTTTCTATAGTGAACTCTTCATAGTGCCTTAAAGCATAAGTGTAAGTATTGATTTAAAATAAAGAGAAATTTATTGGCTCGTAGGTCGAAGCTCCAGGTTGCCAATTCAGTATAAAATACTTGCGGTGACCATATATTGTAACCGAGAAACGATTTAACTTGTCCTTTGTATTTTTCTATAATATAAAACTATATGATTGTACTTTTTTTAAGACTTCGTACCTCTCCAGAAATACAATTTTTCTGCATGCTTACACAAATTTGAACCTGCTTATAAAAATACAAAAATGTGTATTTTCTATAATATAAAACTATATGATTGTACTTTTTACTTTTGAGACTTTGTACCGCTAAAGAAATACAAATTTGTACCTGCTTACAAAAATATAATAATTAGTAATTCTCCATAATATAAAACTATATAATTGCACTTTTTACTTTTGAAATTTTGTACCTCCCCAAAAATACAATATTCGTACTTCCTTACAAAGTTGAAAAACTGTAATTTATATAAAATTAGTTTTATGATCTTAATTGTTGTTTCCGTTTTTCTAACATAAAATTTAAAAATTCGTAGCAGAATTTATAATTTAGAAATTATTTAACACTTTTGCCAAATTTTATATGGCTTTGGTGTAAAAAAATTGAAAATAAACATTTTCCGGAAGCATTTCAATGATTGAAAACTTATATATAACTGGCGCCTTACAAAAATTTGTATTTTTCTATAATATAAATATATAATATAATTGTACCGCTCCACAAATACAAGTTTTGCACTTGCTTACAAACATTTGTACCTATTTACCAAAATACAAAAATGTGTATTTTTCTATAAAATAAAACTATATGATTGTACTTTTTACTTTTGAGACTTTGTACCGCTACAGAAATATAAATTTCTACCTGGTTACAAAAATACAATAATTAGTATTTTTCTATAATACAAAACTATATAATTGCACTTTTTACTCTTGAGACTTTGTACCTTCCGAAAAACACAATTTTCGTACTTGCTTACAAAGTTGAAAAACTGTAATTTATATAAAATTAGTTTTATGATTTTAATTGTTGTTTCCGTTTTTCTAACATAAAATTTAAAAATTCGTAGCAGAATTTATAATTTAGAAATTATTTAACACTTTTGTCAAACTTTATATAGCTTTGGTGCAAAAAAAATTGAAAATAAACATTTTCCGGAAGCATTTCAATGATTGAAAACTTATGTATAACTGGCGCCTTACAAAAATTTGTATTTTTATATAATATAAATATATAATATAATTGTACCGCTTCACAAATACAATTGTTGCACTTGTTTACAAAAATACAAACATTTGTACCTGCTTACAAAAATACAACAATGTGTATTTTTCTATAATATAAGACTATTTGATTGTACTTTTTACTTTTGGGACTTTGTACCGCTACAGAAATATAAATTTGTACCTGCTTACAAAAATACAATAATTAGTATTTTTCTATAATATAAAAATATACAATTCCACTTTTTATTTTTGAAACTTTGTACCTTCCCAAAAAAACAATTTTCGTACTTGCTTACAAAGTTGAAAAACTGTAATTTATATAAAATTAGTTTTATGATCTCAATTGTTGTTTCCGTTTAATTAACTTAAAATTTAAAAATTCGTAATAGAATTTATAATTTAGGAATTATTTAACACTTTTGTCAAATTTTATATGGCTTTGCTGCAAAAAAAATTGAAAATAAACATTTCAATGATTGAAAACTTATATATAACTGGCGCCTTACAAAAATTTGTATTTTTCTATAATATAAAACTATATAATTGCACTTTTTACTTTTGAGACTTTGTACCTTCCCAAAAATTAAATTTTCGTACTTGCTTACAAAGTTGAAAAACTGTAATTTATATAAAATTAGTTTTATGATCTTAATTGTTGTTTCTGTTTTTCTAACATAAAATTTAAAAATTCGTAGCAGAATTTATAATTTAGAAATTATTTAACACTTTTGTCAAATTGTCTATGGCTTTGCTGCAAAAAAAAAAATGAAAATAAACATTTCTATGATTGAAAACTTATATATAACTGGCGCCTTACAAAAATTTGTATTTTTCTATAATATAAAACTATATAATTGCACATTTTACTTTTGAGACTTTGTACCTCTCCAAAAATACAATTTTCGTACCTGCTTAGAAAATTGATAAACTGGAACATACTGCTTTTTATAAGAACGTACAAAAATTGTATTTTTACAGAGGTACAAAACTCAAAAGCAAAAAGTACAATCATATAGTTTTATATTATAGAAAAATACAAATTTTTGCATGCACGAACAAAAGCCAGGGAAACCGTGTTTCGCCAGTTTCTATAGTGAACTCTTCATAGTGCCTTAAAGCATAAGTGTAAGTAGTGATTTAAAATAAAGAGAAATTTATTGGCTCGTGAGTCGAAGCTCCAGGTTGCCAATTCAGTATAAAATACTTGCGGTGACCATATATTGTAACTGAGAAACGATTTAACTTGTCCTTTGTATTTTTCTATAATATAAATCTATATGATTGAACTTTTTACTTTTGAGACTTTGTACCGCTAAAGAAATACAAATTTGTACCTGCTTACACAAATATAATAATTAGTATTTTTCTATAATATAAAACTATATAATTGCACTTTTTACTTTTGAGACTTTGTACCTCCCCAAAAAGACAATTTTCGTACTTGCTTACAAAGTTGAAAAACTGTAATTTATATAAAATTAGTTTTATGATCTTAATTGTTGTTTCCGTTTTTCTAACAGAAAATTTAAGAATTCGTAGCAGAATTTATAATTTAGAAATTATTTAACACTTTTGTCAAGTTTTACATGACTTTGGTGCAAAAAAATTGAAAATAAATATTTTCCGGAAGCATTTCAAAGATTGAAAACTTATATATAACTGGCGCCTTACAAACATTTGTATTTTTCTATAATATAAATATATAATATAATTGTACCGCTCCAAAAATACAAGTTTTGCACTTGCTTACAAACATTTGTACCTGCTTACCAAAATACAATAATTAGTATTTTTCTATAATATAAAACTGTATAATTCCACTTTTTATTTTTGAGACTTTGTACCTTCCCAAAAATACAATTTTCGTACTTGCTTACAAAGTTGAAAAACTGTAATTTATATAAAATTAGTTTTATGATCTCAATTGTTGTTTCCGTTTAATTAACTTAAAATTTAAAAATTCGTTATAGAATTTATAATTTAGGAATTATTTAAATCTTTTGTCAAATTTAATATGGCTTTGGTGCAAAAAAAAATTTAAAATAAACATTTTTCGGAAGCATTTCAATGATTGAAAACTTATATATAACTGGCGCCTTACAAACATTTGTATTTTTCTATAATATAAATATATAATATAATTGTACCGCTCCAAAAATACAAGTTTTGCACTTGCTTACAAACATTTGTACCTGCTTACCAAAATACAATAATTAGTATTTTTCTATAATATAAAACTGTATAATTCCACTTTTTATTTTTGAGACTTTGTACCTTCCCAAAAACACAATTTTCGTACTTGCTTACAAAGTTGAAAAACTGTAATTTATATAAAATTAGTTTTATGATTTTAATTGTTGTTTCCGTTTTTCTAACATAAAATTTAAAAATTCGTAGCAGAATTTATATAAAATTAGTTTTATGATTTTAATTGTTGTTTGCGTTTAACTAACTTAAAATTTAAAAATTCGTAACAGAAGTTATAATTTAGAAATTATTTAACATTTTTGTCAAATCTTATATGGCTTTGCTACAAAAAAAATTGAAAATAAACATTTTCCGGAAGTATTTCAATGATTGAAAACTTATTTATAGCTGGTGCCTTACAAAAATTTGTATTTTTCTATAATATAAAACTATATAATTGCAGTTTTTAGTTTTGATACTTTGTACCTTACCAAAAAAACAATTTTCGTACTTGCTTACAAAGCTGAAAAACTGTAATTTATATAAAATTAGTTTTATGATTTTAATTGTTGTTTCCGTTTAACTAACTTAAAATTTAAAAATCCGTAACAGAATTTATAATTTAGAAATTATTTAACATTTTTGTCAAATTTTATATGGCTTTGCTACAAAAAAAATTGAAAATAAACATTTTCCGGAAGCATTTCAATGATTGAAAACTTATTAATAGCTGGTACCTTACAAAAATTTGTATTTTTCTATAATATAAAACTATATAATTGCACTTTTTACTTTTGAGACTTTGTACCTTCCCAAAAATACAATTTTCGTACTTGCTTACAAAGTTGAAAAACTGTAATTTATATAAAATTAGTTTTATGATCTTAATTGTTGTTTCTGTTTTTCTAACATAAAATTTAAAAATTCGTAGCAGAATTTATATAAAATTAGTTTTATGATTTTAATTGTTGTTTCCGTTTAACTAACTTAAAATTTAAAAATTCCTAACAGAAGTTATAATTTAGAAATTATTTAACATTTTTGTCAAATTTTATATGGCTTTGCTACAAAAAAAATTGAAAATAAACATTTTCCGGAAGTATTTCAATGATTGAAAACTTATTTATAGCTGGTGCCTTACAAAAATTTGTATTTTTCTATAATATAAAACTATATAATTGCACTTTTTACTTTTGAGACTTTGTACCTTCCCAAAAATACAATTTTCGTACTTCCTTTCAAAGTTGAAAAACTGTAATTTATATAAAATTAGTTTTATGATCTTAATTGTTGTTTCTGTTTTTCTAACATAAAATTTAAAAATTCGTAGCAGAATTTATATAAAATTAGTTTTATGATTTTAAATGTTGTTTCCGTTTAACTAACTTAAAATTTAAAAATTCTTTTGTCACTTTTGTCAAATTTTATATGGCTTTGCTGCAAAAAAAATTGAAAATAAACATTTCAATGATTGAAAACTTATATATAACTGGCGCCTTACAAAAATTTGTATTTTTCTATAATATAAAACTATATAATTGCACTTTTTACTTTTGAGACTTTGTACCTTCCCAAAAATTAAATTTTCGTACTTGCCTACAAAGTTGAAAAACTGTAATTTATATAAAATTAGTTTTATGATCTTAATTGTTGTTTCTGTTTTTCTAACATAAAATTTAAAAATTCGTAGCAGAATTTATAATTTAGAAATTATTTAACACTTTTGTCAAATTGTCTATGGCTTTGCTGCAAAAAAAAAATGAAAATAAACATTTCTATGATTGAAAACTTATATATAACTGGCGCCTTACAAAAATTTGTATTTTTCTATAATATAAAACTATATAATTGCACTTTTTACTTTTGAGACTTTGTACCTCTCCAAAAATACAATTTTCGTACCTGCTTAGAAAATTGATAAACTGGAACATACTGCTTTTTATAAGAACGTACAAAAATTGTATTTTTACAGAGGTACAAAACTCAAAAGCAAAAAGTACAATCATATAGTTTTATATTATAGAAAAATACAAATTTTTGCATGCACGAACAAAAGCCAGGGAAACCGTGTTTCGCCAGTTTCTATAGTGAACTCTTCATAGTGCCTTAAAGCATACGTGTAAGTAGTGATTTAAAATAAAGAGAAATTTATTGGCTCGTGAGTCGAAGCTCCAGGTTGCCAATTCAGTATAAAATACTTGCGGTGACCATATATTTTGTAATTGAGAAACGATTTAACTTGTCCTTTGTATTTTTCTATAATATAAATCTATATGATTGAACTTTTTACTTTTGAGACTTTGTACCGCTAAAGAAATACAAATTTGTACCTGCTTACACAAATATAATAATTAGTATTTTTCTATAATATAAAACTATATAATTGCACTTTTTACTTTTGAGACTTTGTACCTCCCCAAAAAGACAATTTTCGTACTTGCTTACAAAGTTGAAACACTGTAATTTATATAAAATTAGTTTTATGATCTTAATTGTTGTTTCCGTTTTTCTAACAGAAAATTTAAGAATTCGTAGCAGAATTTATAATTTAGAAATTATTTAACACTTTTGTCAAGTTTTATATGACTTTGGTGCAAAAAAATTGAAAATATATATTTTCCGGAAGCATTTCAAAGATTGAAAACTTATATATAACTGGCGCCTTACAAACATTTGTATTTTTCTATAATATAAATATATAATATAATTGTACCGCTCCAAAAATACAAGTTTTGCACTTGCTTACAAACATTTGTACCTGCTTACCAAAATACAATAATTAGTATTTTTCTATAATATAAAACTGTATAATTCCACTTTTTATTTTTGAGACTTTGTACCTTCCCAAAAATACAATTTTCGTACTTGCTTACAAAGTTGAAAAACTGTAATTTATATAAAATTAGTTTTATGATCTCAATTGTTGTTTCCGTTTAATTAACTTAAAATTTAAAAATTCGTTATAGAATT
This sequence comes from Poecilobothrus nobilitatus, assembly GCA_947095535.1. Classification (NCBI taxonomy): domain Eukaryota; kingdom Metazoa; phylum Arthropoda; class Insecta; order Diptera; family Dolichopodidae; genus Poecilobothrus; species Poecilobothrus nobilitatus. The sequence continues at coordinate 4,219 of CAMUPU010000020.1, read as the reverse complement.
TATAATTTAGGAATTATTTAAATCTTTTGTCAAATTTAATATGGCTTTGGTGCAAAAAAAAATTTAAAATAAACATTTTTCGGAAGCATTTCAATGATTGAAAACTTATATATAACTGGCGTCTTACAAAAATTTGTATTTTTCTATAATATAAATATATAATATAATTGTACCGCTCCACAAATACAAGTTTTGCACTTGCTTACAAACATTTGTACCTGTTTACCAAAATACAAAAATGTGTATTTTTCTATAAAATAAAACTATATGATTGTACTTTTTACTTTTGAGACTTTGTACCGCTACAGAAATATAAATTTCTACCTGGTTACAAAAATACAATAATTAGTATTTTTCTATAATATAAAACTATATAATTGCACTTTTTACTCTTGAGACTTTGTACCTTCCCAAAAACACAATTTTCGTACTTGCTTACAAAGTTGAAAAACTGTAATTTATATAAAATTAGTTTTATGATTTTAATTGTTGTTTCCGTTTTTCTAACATAAAATTTAAAAATTCGTAGCAGAATTTATATAAAATTAGTTTTATGATTTTAATTGTTGTTTGCGTTTAACTAACTTAAAATTTAAAAATTCGTAACAGAAGTTATAATTTAGAAATTATTTAACATTTTTGTCAAATCTTATATGGCTTTGCTACAAAAAAAATTGAAAATAAACATTTTCCGGAAGTATTTCAATGATTGAAAATTTATTTATAGCTGGTGCCTTACAAAAATTTGTATTTTTCTATAATATAAAACTATATAATTGCAGTTTTTAGTTTTGATACTTTGTACCTTACCAAAAAAACAATTTTCGTACTTGCTTACAAAGCTGAAAAACTGTAATTTATATAAAATTAGTTTTATGATTTTAATTGTTGTTTCCGTTTAACTAACTTAAAATTTAAAAATCCGTAACAGAATTTATAATTTAGAAATTATTTAACATTTTTGTCAAATTTTATATGGCTTTGCTACAAAAAAAATTGAAAATAAACATTTTCCGGAAGCATTTCAATGATTGAAAACTTATTAATAGCTGGTGCCTTACAAAAATTTGTATTTTTCTATAATATAAAACTATATAATTGCACTTTTTACTTTTGAGACTTTGTACCTTCCCAAAAATACAATTTTCGTACTTGCTTACAAAGTTGAAAAACTGTAATTTATATAAAATTAGTTTTATGATCTTAATTGTTGTTTCTGTTTTTCTAACATAAAATTTAAAAATTCGTAGCAGAATTTATATAAAATTAGTTTTATGATTTTAATTGTTGTTTGCGTTTAACTAACTTAAAATTTAAAAATTCGTAACAGAAGTTATAATTTAGAAATTATTTAACATTTTTGTCAAATCTTATATGGCTTTGCTACAAAAAAAATTGAAAATAAACATTTTCCGGAAGTATTTCAATGATTGAAAACTTATTTATAGCTGGTGCCTTACAAAAATTTGTATTTTTCTATAATATAAAACTATATAATTGCAGTTTTTAGTTTTGATACTTTGTACCTTACCAAAAAAACAATTTTCGTACTTGCTTACAAAGCTGAAAAACTGTAATTTATATAAAATTAGTTTTATGATTTTAATTGTTGTTTCCGTTTAACTAACTTAAAATTTAAAAATCCGTAACAGAATTTATAATTTAGAAATTATTTAACATCTTTGTCAAATTTTATATGGCTTTGCTACAAAAAAAATTGAAAATAAACATTTTCCGGAAGCATTTCAATGATTGAAAACTTATTAATAGCTGGTGCCTTACAAAAATTTGTATTTTTCTATAATATAAAACTATATAATTGCACTTTTTACTTTTGAGACTTTGTACCTTCCCAAAAATACAATTTTCGTACTTGCTTACAAAGTTGAAAAACTGTAATTTATATAAAATTAGTTTTATGATCTTAATTGTTGTTTCTGTTTTTCTAACATAAAATTTAAAAATTCGTAGCAGAATTTATATAAAATTAGTTTTATGATTTTAATTGTTGTTTCCGTTTAACTAACTTAAAATTTAAAAATTCGTAACAGAAGTTATAATTTAGAAATTATTTAACATTTTTGTCAAATTTTATATGGCTTTGCTACAAAAAAATTGAAAATAAACATTTTCCGGAAGCATTTCAATGATTGAAAACTTATTTATTTCTGGTGCCTTACAAAAATTTGTATTTTTCTATAATATAAAACTATATAATTGCACTTTTTACTTTTGAGACTTTGTACCTCTCCAAAAATACAATTTTCTTACTTGCTTAGAAAATTGATAAACTGGAACATACTGCTTTTTATAAGCACGTACAAAAATTGTATTTCTACAGAGGTACAAAGTCTCAAAAGCAAAAAGTACAATCATATAGTTTTATATTATAGAAAAATACAACTTTTTGTATTTTTGTAAGCACGAACAAAAGCCAAGGAAACCGTGTTTCGCCAGTTTCTATAGTGAACTCTTCATAGTGCCTTAGAGCATAAGTGTAAGTATTGATTTAAAATAAAGAGAAATTTATTGGCTCGTGAGTCGAAGCTCCAGGTTGCCAATTCAGTATTAAATACTGAAAATTCAGTATAAAATACTTGTGGTGACCATATATTGTAACCGAGAAACGATTTAACTTGTCCTTTGTGTTTTTCTATAATATAAAACTATATGATTGTACTTTTTTAAGACTTCGTACCTCTCCAGAAATACAATTTTTGTGCATGCTTACACAAATTTGAACCTGCTTACAAAAATACAAAAATGTGTATTTTTCTATAATATAAAACTATATGATTGTACTTTTTACTCTTGAGACTTTGTACCGCTACAGAAATACAAATTTGTACCTGCTTAAAAAAATATTATAATTAGTATTTTTCCATAATATAAAACTATATAATTGCACTTTTTACTTTTGAGACTTTGTACCTTCCCAAAAATACAATTTTCGTACTTACTTACAAAGTTGAAAAACTGTAATTTATATAAAATTAGTTTTATGATTTTAATTGTTGTTTCCGTTTAACTAACTTAAAATTTAAAAATTCGTAACAGAATTTATAATTTAGAAATTATTTAACATTTTTGTCAAATTTTATATGGCTTTGCTGCAAAAAAAATTGAAAATAAACATTTCAATGATTGAAAACTTATATATAACTGGCGCCTTACAAAAATTTGTATTTTTCTATAATATAAAACTATATAATTGCACTTTTTACTTTTGAGACTTTGTACCTTCCCAAAAATTAAATTTTCGTACCTGCTTAGAAAATTGATAAACTGGAACATACTGCTTTTTATAAGCACGTACAAAAATTGTATTTCTACAGAGGTACAAAGTCTCAAAAGCAAAAAGTACAATCATATAGTTTTATATTATAGAAAAATAGAACTTTTTGTATTTTTGTAAGCACGAACAAAAGCCAGGGAAACCGTGTTTCGCCAGTTTCTATAGTGAACTCTTCATAGTGCCTTAAAGCATAAGTGTAAGTATTGATTTAAAATAAAGAGAAATTTATTGGCTCGTGAATCGAAGCTCCTGGTTGCCAATTCAGTATAAAATACTTGCGGTGACCATATATTGTAACCGAGAAACGATTTAACTTGTCCTTTGTATTTTTCTATAATATAAAACTATATGATTGTACTTTTTTTTAAGACTTGGTACATCTCCAGAAATACAATTTTTCTGCATGCTTACACAAATTTGAACCTGCTTATAAAAATACAAAAATGTGTATTTTCTATAATATAAAACTATATGATTGTGCTTTTTACTCTTGAGACTTTGTACCGCTACAGAAATACAAATTTGTACCTGCTTACAAAAATATAATAATTAGTATTTTTCCATAATATAAAACTATATAATTACACTTTTTACTTTTGAGACTATGTACCTCCCCAAAAATACAATATTCGTACTTCCTTACAAAGTTGAAAAACTGTAATTTATATAAAATTAGTTTTATGATCTTAATTGTTGTTTCCGTTTTTCTAACATAAAATTTAAAAATTCGTAGCAGAATTTATAATTTAGAAAATATTTAACACTTTTGTCAAATTTTATATGGCTTTGGTGCAAAAAAATTGAAAATAAACATTTTCCGGAAGCATTTCAATGATTGAAAACTTATATATAACTGGCGCCTTACAAAAATTTGTATTTTTCTATAATATAAATATATAATATAATTGTACCGCTCCACAAATA
>CAMUPU010000019.1:37500-40000 GCA_947095535.1 Poecilobothrus nobilitatus | reverse complement strand
GGGGCAATGGCCAAAGTATTGGCCAGCTCGGCGAATACGAAGCGTCCAGCTTCTATTCCAGTGGAGCGGGCGGTTGCTAAGCGGCAGAGGGCTGACGGGCAGAAAGCGGAAAAGACTGCAGTTGGCGAAGGCCAAGACTGCAGTTAGCGCCAAAGCGTCAGGGGGCACCGAAACCGTGACGCCTTAAACCGTGTGGTGTTAAGGCGGCGGAGCACGCAAGAGCTCGTAATCGGGGGCCAAAGATCAAGCCCGAGGCAGTGGTGGTTAGGCCCAGCGACGGTCGCTCATATGCCGATGTCCTGGCGGATATACGGGCCACTGTGAGGCCAGAGGATTCGGGGACAAACGTTAAGGCGATACGGCAGACGAAGACAGGAGGGGTTCTCATGGAGCTTGATCCTGGGACCAAGGATAGAGAAGCCTTCCGGAAAGCAGTTCAGGGAGTCTTGGGAGATAGGGCTACAGTACGCAGCCTTGAGCCTAGATGCTCCCTGGAGATTCGTGGGCTGGACTGCCTTGCTACAGAGGCGGAGGTAGAAGCAGCAATAAGGCGGGACGTCCCGGAGGCACATGACTTCCGGGTAGGGCTGACTAAGCAGAATGGCAGGAGTCAGAAATACGCCATTATAGACATCGGCGAACCAGTGGCCCGTAAGCTTATTGGTCTGAGTAAGATCAAAATCGGCTGGGTTAGCTGCAGAGTCCGGAGGTGAGTCGACCTGGAGCGTTGCTTCAGGTGTCTTGCTTTTGGCCATATAGCACGGACGTGCAAGGGCCCAGACAGGAACCGCCTCTGTCGGAGGTGTGGCGGAGATGGCCATCTGGCAAAGGACTGCAGCGAAAAGGAGCTCTGTGTGCTCTGCTTCGATGCGGGGTGTAAGGCTGAAGAGCTGACTCACACAGCAGGAACGGGGCGATGCAAGGTCTTCAGGACGGCACTGCAGGAGGGGAGGGAATCAAGATGATTAAAATCCTGCAGGCCAACCTGAATAGGAGTCGGGTTGCTAGTGCTTTTCTCCGCCAGATGGCCAGAGAGGAGGGTATTGACCTACTGCTCATTAGTGAGCAGTATAGTCATAACCACCCTTCTCCATGCTACCCAGATGACCTGGGAACGGCAGCGATATGGATCCCGGATCCGGCGAAACTTCCGGTGAAGGAGTATGGACGTGGGCGGGGTTTCGTCTGGGTTAGGTGTAGGGAGGCAACTTTAGCGAATTCATGGAGAAAGTCGGCGATCTTGAAGACATGATCCTTGGTGCTTCTGGGGGCCTGGTGGTGGGTGGCGATTTCAATGCTAAGGCTTTGGAATGGGGGATGAATTATCCGGACGCTAGAGGTGGTCACGTTTTGGAAATGGCGGCTAGAATGGGTTTACTAGTTTTAAACACCGGCCGCGTGTCCACCTTTAGACGGCCAGGATATTCGGAAACCATTCCAGATGTCTCCTTTGCATCTGAGCAACTCGCCCCCTTTGTTCGGAACTGACATGTGATCGAGGACTATACGGGCAGTGACCATCAGTATATCGTATTCGAGTTGCGCGAAGGCCAGGAGCGGTAAGCGGTGCCTGCTGGTCGCTCTCCCTGGACCATGAGTAGGGTTGACCAGGCTAAGTTAGCCCGCTCAGTTTCATGGGAGGTAGTGGCACCCATGGCAGCTGTCCGAGGGAACCGGTGGCGGTGCGAGGAGATCGTCGACTCTACCATGAGGACGGTATTGGAGGCGTGCGGGACTTCTATACCCCGCAAAAGGCCTCGTCACGGGAAAAGACCGGTATACTGGTGGACTCATGAAATCGCGGAGTTGAGGTGTGAATGTTTAAGGCTTCGGCGCAAGTCGCAACGCGCTAGAGGCCGGGATGAGATTGCCCGTTGGTCTGCCGACCACAAGGCCAAGAAGATGGAGCTTCGCCGGGCCATCAGTGGTAGTAAGGCTCGGTGTCTAAGGAAGCTGAGGGAGGATGTCGAGACAGATCCATGGGGTTTGGGTTACACAATCGTAACTCATAAGCTTGGCATGAGAGGCGGTGCCGCCCCCATGGATGCTGCATCCACGGAGAGAATAGTCCACGGACTATTCCCTGCGCACTCGGCGCGGATGAGAAGGAGTGCGGACTCCCGAGGCGAGATTGCCTACTTCTCCATGGAGGAGCTGGAAATCACTGTCTGCTCTCTCAAGCCAAGGAGAGCACCTGGGCCGGATGGATTACCGGGGGAAATATGGAAGCTAGTGTTAAGGGCTGGGCCTGAGCTCTTGCTGAATATGTACAATGCGTGTCTTTCAGCGGGAGTCTTCCCTGCTCGCTGGAAGACAGCGCGCCTTGTGCTGATCGGCAAGGGCAAGGGAGACCCGGAGCTTCCATCCTTCTACCGGCCGCTGTGCACGCTGGATACGGCGGGGAAGATCTTGGAGAAGCTGCTTAGGGCGAGGCTGCACTCCGCTATGGAGGACGCAGGGGGACTTTCTCCGCGGCAGTACGGCTTCAGATCCGGTAGGT
>CAMUPU010000019.1:0-30000 GCA_947095535.1 Poecilobothrus nobilitatus | reverse complement strand
TTTTAAACTGTTTTCTATTTCTTCTATCGTAAGGGGTTTGTTATATGTCTGACTTTGGTCCAAACTTACTGCGAAATCTTCGTTTTCTATGGAATTTTTGAGGGTTAAGAAATTTTTCGAATAATTATTTGAACTGCTAATATAGCTGAAGTAATCTGTTAATTGATTAGCTATATCGATTGGTTTATTTATTATTTGGTTATCGCTTGTACATAAAAATGGTATAGTATTGAAAAGATTTTTACCGTTTAATGTTCTTAATTTCTTAAAAACTATTTTGGGGGTCGTATTACTATTAATACTTTTAACATATTCTGTCCAAGATTTCTTTTTGGGATAATTAATAGAGTTTCTTGCTAGTTTTTTAGCTTTTAAAAAGTTTACAAAATCTTTTGTATTTAATGTTCTTTTAAATTTTCGTAAGGCCTTTTTCTTTCCCTTAACAAGTTCCTCTATTTGTTTGTTGCACCACGGAACATATTTTTTTTGTTTGTTAGTTTTAACTATAGGTATGGAGTTATGGGCAGCAAATATTATTGAATGTGTAATATATTGCTCCATATCATCAATTGTTTTAAAATCTGATAGTTTTTTATTAAGATTTATATTTTTTTAATATCTATCCAGTTTGCCTTATGTGTTTGGAATTTTTTGCGAAAAACGTTTGTATTTAATATGGCAATTGATTTTAAGATTGGGTAGTGATCGCTACCATGTAAATCATTATCTATGTACTAGTTAAAGTGGTTTAATAAGGACGGAGATGCTATTGTCAAATCTATTGAGCTTTCTGTTTTGTATGAGAAACTAAAAAATGTAGGTTTTCCGTTGTTCATTATACATAAACCGTTGTTGTTTATAAATTTTTCGATTATTTTTCCTCTTTTATCCCTTTTTTTGAGCCCCAAATAATATTATGTGCGTTAAAATCACCTAATAGAATAAAAGGATTATCTACTTGTTTAATTATATCTTCTAAATCGTCTGCTGAAAAAATTTGTGTATTTGGTAAGTATATGTTTACTATCGTTAACGTAATAGGAAAAAAGATTTTTGCTGCAGTAGCCTGCAAAACAGAATTAATATTAACCACTTTTGCGCTTATATTGTTGCTAACAAGTATAGCTACACCTCCGTGAGCAATAGTAGTTGTTAAACAATTTTTATGGGTTATTGAAAAGCTTTTAATATTTGGCACGTAATTTTGATAGAATTTTGTTTCCTGAATGCAAAAAATACTATTTTCATATTTATTAACTAATAATTTAAATTCATTAAAATGACTAAAAAAGCCGTCACAATTCCATTGTACAATATGCATTATTTAAAATATAGAAAAAAAAAAAAAAAGAATAGAAAAATGCTAGGAGAACAAAAATTAAATATGAAAAAAAAAAACAAAAAATATACGTACTATATTTAAGAGAGTATTAATTTATAAAGCATAATTAATCGTCATAGCTCATCTCAGAAGTGTTCAATGTACAGTCTGAATCTGAGTTTCGCTCTTTAGTTTTTATTTTTTTATTTTGATTGTCTTTCTTCTTTTCTCTCTCTTGTTTTTTATAATATGTTTTTGTCTCTTTGAGATTTTTTTTTCAAAAATTTTAATTGTATTTATTTCAGTTTTATTTACCTTATTATTATTATTACTTGTAATATTATTTGAATTTTCTATTGTTGTTTAATTGTTGATGTGGTTGATGTTGTTAATGTTGTTTCTGTTGATGGGAGGGGAAAAAATACAGTTTTATTTTGTATTTCTGTATTATTTGTGCTATTGTTGTTGTAATTTGTTTTTGTATTGGTTTAATTTGTAAGTTGGTGTTAACAGCTTGTGAGAAAGGTATGCTAAAATCAAAATGATTTCTTTACTATATCTTTTTTTTGCTCAGATATGCTGATTTTTTGAATTACTTTGATTTTTTGAATTTCTTTTTCTTCTAAGAATTTTGGACATTCCTTATAGAAAACATTATGGTTTCCTTCACAGTTGACGCATTTTGGTGTGTTTTGGCACTTTTCATTCTCTATTAAATGATAATTTTCACCACAGTTTATACATTTTTTTGATGCTGTACATTTTTGGAAACCATGACCGTATTTAAGGCATGTATTACATCTGTAGGCGAGTGGAATGTATTCCCTCACCTTATAGCTTTGATAACCAGCGTATACAAATTGTGGAAGCTCTTTCGTACAGAAGATTAATATATAGAGGCCAGTTCCGACAGATTTTTCACCAACTCTTTTCAAAATTTGCCTGTATTCTATTATATTTTGTTTTCTAAGTTCTTCTTTTAATTCATTTTCCTCTTCATATTCAAATTCTGGACAGTATGCCACCCCTTTTGTGTTATTTAGAGTTTTATGTTCTGAAACTGTAACATTTATATTTGGAGGAAATTGCATAATTCGGATCAATGACATTGCTTGTTGAAGGTTTTTGGTCTCAATTAATAAGCTTCCGTTTCTTAATTTTTTAGCACTTTTCACTTCACCTGCAACCGCATTTAAAACTTTTTTAATTAAGAATGCAGATACCTTTTCCATTGTAAGATTTTTATCCAAACGTTCCATTATTAGAAATTTTGGCCCTGGTGTTATATTTGTTAAAGTTTTTGGAGTAAATTGTATGCACTCACTATTTAGCATTTTTATGCTTTTTGGCTGTGCACCAATATCACTTTCAATTTTTTTTCCCCCGCCATGGCAATATCGGCTGTAAGCATTGGGGTAATGCTTTACCAATTTAATGTTAATTGAAATTAAATAGATGAGACTAGATAGTACAAATTTAAGTAAAATAAAAAATATTTAATAAGAAAAAAGAAAGTCAAAAAATTATAACAATTTTAAAGTGTGTTCACAATTAATTGTAATAATTAGTACAAAGCAGAAAATATAACTTTTACATATATTTTTTTTTTATTTGTTTTTTTAATAATTGTTTTTTTTTTTTTTCTATACAATATATACCGTTGCTATACATATGTAGTTTGGAACTTGAATATGAAAGATATAAAAATGTACCTATTTATTTATATAGCTACAGTGTTAGGTATCTATAGTCTATGGCTATACGTATTTTTTGTTTTAATTTGTTTTTTATGTTTCTATACAATATACGCTATTGCTATACATGTAGTTTGATACGAATAGTATAGATATGTATTTATATATATATATGTAGCTATGTAATGTTGAGTATTTATCTACATATTTTTTATTTTGTTATGTTTCTTTTTTGTTTTTTTCTTTTTGTGTAAAGAATTAATATGTAAGTGTATGTATAATATGATGAATGAATGTGTATAATATGTAAGGTTTTTTGAGTTTCTCACAAATTGTGTATGAAAGAACATTTTGTAAAAATAAAAGCTAAAAAATGTGTGCCTTGTATATAAAAATTTGCTATTATTGGAATGAGTATTCGTAATTATTCTAATAAAAATTCGTAGCTTTCATTGAGGTATATAATATAATATGAAAAATGATTTGTATTTTTTTTATTTTAAAAATTTAATTGAATTTTAACCAGTAAAAAACAAGTACATATGTACAAATATATGTACATATGTATTTTTGAAATCAGCAATTAGCACAGTTCAAGGCAGGAGACCGGCTGCAAGTCTTCTAAAATAAAAAAAGGATAAACCAGATAAAATAAAAAAATCTCAATGTAATTCCTTGTGAGAAAGGTATGCTAAAATCAAAATGATTTCTTTACTATATCTTTTTTTTGCTCAGATATGCTGATTTTTTGAATTACTTTGATTTTTTGAATTTCTTTTTCTTCTAAGAATTTTGGACATTCCTTATAGAAAACATTATGGTTTCCTTCACAGTTGACGCATTTTGGTGTGTTTTGGCACTTTTCATTCTCTATTAAATGATAATTTTCACCACAGTTTATACATTTTTTTGATGCTGTACATTTTTGGAAACCATGCCCGTATTTAAGGCATGTATTACATCTGTAGGCGAGTGGAATGTATTCCCTCACCTTATAGCTTTGATAACCAGCGTATACAAATTGTGGAAGCTCTTTCGTACAGAAGGTTAATATATAGAGGCCAGTTCCGACAGATTTTTCAGCAACTCTTTTCAAAATTTGCCTGTATTCTATTATATTTTGTTTTCTAAGTTCTTCTTTTAATTCATTTTCCTCTTCATATTCAAATTCTGGACAGTATGCCACCCCTTTTGTGTTACAACAAAAAATTACAACAAAAATGTTACAACAAACAAGTACATATGTACAAATATATGTACATATGTATTTTTGAAATCAGCAATTAGCACAGTCAAGGCAGGAGACCGGGTGCAAGTCTTCTAAAATAAAAAAAGGATAAACCAGATAAAATAAAAAAATCTCAATGTAATTCCAGATTGTAAGGAACAACAAATCTTCAACAGCACCAAATCAAACATTATAATTTAGAAAAAATAAAAAAAAACAATGTAATCTGCATTAAATTTAGAGTTAAGTAAACAATGAAAAAAAAAGGTATAATAAATTTAACCTTAAACTGTATTTTTAAAATTTTTTAAGAATAAAATTTAAGCCTAGATTTTTAAGACTTATAGGTAATAAATGTACAAAATAATTTTCATGCAATTCACAAAATTATTTGTTTAAGTTTGCATCAAAATTAATATTATGATACATAGATACATATGTATATTATTTATGCATCACAAATTCAATAATATTGCACTTTTTTCATTCAAATCAAATATTTTTTTTCTTAAAAATTTGTTAAGAATTAGAAATCTGATTGCGGAAAATAGAAGTATTTGAAAATAACCGTTCAATAAGAGGTCTAATTATGTATTAATTAAAATATGTGACAAAGTTCAAACCATACTAGAAAATATTTCGCCAGTCCTTAAATTTTATTTGTAATAAAATTTCAAACATACTTGTTTGTTTTTTTGTGTGATAAATAATATAATTGAACAAAACCTAATTTAAATAAAATGGGGGAGAATAGAACTCCCGACCTTTTGGGTCTAAATCCAAATGCGTTAATATTTGATAAAACAAAAAAATTTAAAAATGATGTACCAGGTTCGAAAATTTTATTAATAGAAAGAACTGAAGCTAATTTAAGTATGGAGAAAATATCGCCTTTTCTACTAAAAGCAGTAATATCATCGTTAGCAGGTGATATTAAGAAATGTATAAAATTGAGAAATGGAAAAATTCTTCTTGAAACAAAAACAGTAAACCAAGCAAAAAATTTAATACAACTAAAAAATCTGGATGCCACTACAAAAATTAATATTTATGAACATGAAACGCTTAATCAAAAAAAAGGTGTAGCATTTTGTCCAGATTTAAAGTATCTTGAAAAACAACATATCTTGGATAATCTAAAAAATCAATTTGTAACAGATTATAAAAGAATAAAGCGAAAAAATAAAGAAACAAATGAAATGGAAGAAGTTGACCTCTATATTTTTACTTTTACAACATCAGAACTTCCAGAATACATAGAAATTGGATATCAGATAATGAGAATACGTCAGTGCATTCCTGCTCCTCTAAGATGTTACAATTGTTTACGTTTTGGACATATAACCAACAATTGTAAACTGGAAAAAAATTGTTCAAATTATGGAAATAAAATTCATAATACTGAAAAAAATTAAATATGTGATAGGCCATCTAAATGTATCAACTGTCTTCAATCTCATCATGCATTTTCAAAAACCTGTCCTATAGTTCTAAAAGAAAGGGAAATACAAAAAATCAAAACGTTAGAAAAAACAGATATACGTGAAGCAAATCGTAGATATAGATAGAGAAACCCTCTTTATGTTAGAAAATGAACTTATTCTAGTATTATTTTCAATAACAACAATTCAAAACAATGCACATGTAAATGTAACTGTAACACTGAGACAAGAGCAATTTTAAAGGAGAATGAAATGGAAATAGACGCTGATCATACAAATGAAACATTAATAAATGCTGACATTGAAAAAACTGAAGCAGATAATTATTTTTTAAATCAAAATAATATTGTATCAATAACAGGTAATAATATTCCAATTTTAAAAAATAAAACAAAAGTTCAAGTTAATAAAAATATTACAATACCTCCTCTTAAAATTTCAAAAAGAGCTTTGAAAGCTATTAAAAAAGAACAGAGAAATGAGAATAAAAAATTAAAAATTAATAATAAAAAAAATAATGTAAGTGAAACAAATACTAATAGTTTTTCTGAATCAGAAATATCTAATATAGGATTTAATGAGTAGAACTAATATTAATATTATTCAATGGAATTGTAATGGTTTATATAACCATTATGAAGAGTTTAAGTTATTAGAAAGTAAATACAATTCTTTTCTCTTCTGTTTGCAAAAAACTAGATTTAAATTTAATACTATTCCTAAATTTAAGAACTACAATACTTTTACACGGCGGAGGTGTTATTCTTGTAAATGATAAATATATATGTGAAGAAATAAATTTGCAATCCCCTGTACAAGCAGTGGCAATTCAAATTTTTTTCCCTATAAAATTCATAATATGCAATATTTATCTCGCGGGAAGAGATAATGTATCCTATGGTGAAATTGAAAACCTAATTAAACAGTTTGACTGTCCTTTCATATTACTAGGGGATTTTAATAGCCATAATCCTTTATGGGGTTCTGACAAACTAGATAATAGAGGAAAAATGGTAGAGGCTATAATCAATGCGAACTCTTTGAATCTATTAAATAATGGAAGTCTCACGCATTTCAGTTTTGTTTATAAAACTTCAAGCTGTATTGACTTAACGTTAGTAACACCCATAATTGAACATTATTTTTATTGGTTTGTAGATGAAGATCTACATAATAGTGACCATTTCTCTATTATTCTCCCTTTGGTTCATACTTTTTGTAAGGATCCTTCAAGAAAAAAATACAACATTAGAAAAGCAAATTGGGACCTTTTTAAAAATAACCTTAATTTAGAACTACCTCGTATAGGATTTAAAAATATAACATGAGTTATTTTTAAGGAATAAAATCCTTTACGCAGCTGAATAAGAGAACCCTGGATTTGAACGATTTTAAAAATTTTATAGTTGCGAAATATAAAGCCCGTAAATCTATTAGGTATTATAAAAAAAAGCATGGAAAGAATATGTAAATTCTATAACAAGCAATACACCCGCTTCTGAAGTTTTTCAAAAAATACGGAAACTAAATGGAAAACATAAATCAACAAATATTACTTCAATTTTAGTAGGTAATAAAATAATAACTAATACAAGACATATTTCGGAAGAGTTTGTAAAAACTTTTTCTAATTCTTAAAGCAACGAAAGCTACGACAGTTCCTTTTTGCTATATAAAACACAAATAGAAACAAATCCTCTGCTAATTCCTGAAAATAATAATGAAAACTATAATATATCATTTACTTTGTCTGAATTTCAAAACGCTTTAGCAGAGTGTACTGGATCATCCCCGGGTCCTGATCTAATTCATTATGAAATGCTCAAAAACATGAGCACATCCAACCGAAAAGAACTCTTAAACTTTTATAACGAAGTATACACAACTGGTACTTTTCCGTTGAGTTGGAAAAATGCTTCACTTATACCAATATTAAAGAAAGGAAAAGATCCGAAAAAGACGGATAACTACAGGCCTATATCTTTAACTAACTGTCTATGTAAAGTTTTAGAAAGAATTATAAACAAAAGACTTCAATGGTTCCTTGAACAAAATAATAAAATTAATTTGTTTCCATCTGGATTTCGAAAAAATAGAAGCACAATAGACAACTTACTATTACTTGAATCTGAAATAATGGAAACTTTTTCCACCAAGCGTTTTCTTGTATCTATTTTCTTTGACATCAAAAGAGCATATGATACTGTATGGAAAAGAAATCTGTTAGACGAACTTATTAAAAATGGGCTAAGAGGCAACTTAGTAAAATTTGTTCAAAACTTTCTTTCTAACCGAAAATATGTTACATTAATAGGAAATACTTGTTCAGCAGAAAAAGTTTTTGAAAATGGGGTTCCACAAGGATCTGTCCTTAGTGTAACACTCTTCTTAGTATCAATAAATAGACTATTGTCAAAAATTAAACCACCAGTAAAATATGCTATGTATGCAGATGATTTGGTAATTTTTCTATCATCAAACTGTTTAAAATTCATTCAATCCGAACTACAAATTTGTGTAAATAATTTTCACCAACGGACATGCATGAATGGTTTCTTTTTTTTCTAAAAATAAAACTGTATGTATGCTTTTTACCAGAAAAACAAAAACGTATATTACCCTGATATTAAATTAAATGGGTCACCCATCAAATATGTTGATAAACATACATTTCTTGGCATGATTTTAGATCCTAAACTGAAGTGGACAGAACACATTAAAAAAATTAAAGTAAAAGCCAGCAAAAAATTAAACTTACTTAAAATACTCTCAGGTACAGACTACGGTACAGATCGAAAATTTTTGCTTAGAATACATAGCCTGATTATTTTGCCAACTCTTGATTATCCTATATAGTTCAGCAAGCAAAACTAGCTTGAAAATGCTTGATCCTGTACATAACATTGGTTTGAGAATATGTACCGGTGCATTCCGCACCAGTCCTGTCAATAGTATTATTGTCGATGCCGGACAATACCCTCTGAAGTGTAGACGTGAGAAACAAAGCCTAAAATTGCTTATCAAATTATGTTCTTTTAATAAACATCCCGTAAAATCCAAATTAGAAAACGCAGAACAATTTGAAAAAACGAAAGAAAAATCTAATAGCTACCAACCATTCTATGTCCGACTCAAACTTCTAGGAGAAAAATAGTCAATTCCTTATAAGTATAAATTTGACTGTAAGAAGTTCCAATCTACGCCACCTTGGCTTTCAAACTTAAATATTGATCTCTCTTTATCCAATTGCAGAAACGAAAACACATCAGCAGAAAAATTTCAAGCGCTATTCAACGAAAAAAGTAACTCACTTTATTTAAATTATGATAAAATATATACTGATGGATCTGTCTATAATGGAGAATCAGGTTGTGCCTTCAAACACAAAGGTATTGAAAAAATGTATCATATAAACTAAATACTAAATCATATAAAAAATGTATCATATAAACATAAATTTTGCAAATATATGCACAGCAGAGCTTTACGCTATCCAAAAAGCAGTAAAATATGCAACAAAAATTAACAAAACCAATTTCTTAGTATGTACCGACTCACTTAGTTCCCTTCAGATTATCCAAAAAATATATTCTAAACACCCTATCAGCAATAAAATCAAACATATCATTTACGAAAACCGAAAATTTAATTTTGTTTTCATGTGGATTCCAAGTTACATGAATGTTGGGTTTAATAATAAAATTCCGTTTTTTCCACGAAGATCTTAATGAAGTTTTAAAGCAAAACTTACAAAAAATGTGGAATGACAAATGGGAAAAAGCAACTCTAAATAATAAATTAAGGGATATTAAAGAAACTACTACGCATTGGAAGTCGATTTTCTCTTTGAACCGAAGAGAATCTGTAGTTTTAACAAGGTTAAGAATAGGTCACACAAAACTTACCCACAGATTCATAATCGAAAAACAAGATCCCTACATGTGCTTGTGGTATTTATTGACAGTCAAACACTTTTTTGAAAATTGCGTACTTTGTGCTACTGCTCGGTCAACTTTTAATATACAGGGACTAAATAAATTATCTTTAGATTCTTTTGAAGAACGTAAAAACATCTTAAATTTTATTAAGTAGGTACATAAAAGTTTATGACAAAATCTGAATCAAGCGTCTTGGAAATGGTTAATAATTTTACGTTCACAATATGAAATGTAAAATAAATAAATATTGGAAAATTATTAAGTTAATTTTTTTTTTTTATTACTATGTTTAAAAATTTTATATTTAAGAATATTTTTAAGATGAAATATGTATTTTTATGTTTAAATAATTTTATAAATAACTCTTTCGTAATAACTTGAAGAGCCCGAAAAAACCTTTCTTGTGATGGTGGGCTTTAAATAAATAAAGTTTATTATTTATTTATTATTATTATTATTATTATTATTATAATTATTATTATTATTATATTATTATTTACCCCGGTGGGCGGGAGTGTAGAAATGCCCACAGTAAGGACTGCTTGTGGTTCGAGTCCACTAAAATCCATTCAGTTTCTGCCGTGTGAGTGCACCGAAGCCATCAGTGTACTCTCACAAACGGCCTCTCCAGCCGTACGTGGCAGTGCGGGGCGGTCATGTTTCTTCCTGCATGGACGATGCAGCTCCCTGGGCAAAGAATTCAGCTGGACGGTTGAGATGAACGTCTGCTTGCGAGATTCGGGATTCAACACGCCGTTTTGCTGAACTGGGACCCCGCGTGAACTGCGGTTTAGAGAGTAGCACGCTCTAAAACAAGGAGAAACACCAGTGTTGATAATTAAATGAAAGGGTGTTCAAAATTGAGGTATCATTTTGATTTTGCAGCTATTTTTTTTCTACCTGGAATTTTTATACGAGGTTTCTTTAAGTATATTCTAAATACATTCCAGTTAGTTAATATGGAACGTTACACGAAGGAACAACGTGTTTTTGTTATTGCAACATTTTTTGAAAATGGTAAAAGTTTTCAAGATGTAATAAGGAAATTTCGAACAAAATTTGGTAGAGAAAATGCTCCAACAAATCGTGCTATCAAGCTGATGGTTGATTAATTTCTAGAAACTGGATCTGTTCTTGATAACAGAGGCAACATTTATCAACGTAGTGGCCGTTCAACACAAATGTAGCAGCTGTGACCAGAAGTGTTGAAGAAGATCCAAAAACTTCCATTCGTCATCGTTCGCAGCAATTAAACATCAAACCATCCACATTATTCAACATTTTGCATCGTGATCTCCATTTAAAGGCTAATAAGATCCAGCTGACGCAAGAATTAAAACCAACTGACCAAGAATGAAATGAGAATTTTTTTAACAAAATAATCTTCACCGACGAAGCTCATTTCCAGCTCAATGGCTACGTCAATAAACAGAATTGCCGCATTTGGGATGAAGAGAATCCAAGGGTTATCTTAGAGCAACCAGTACATCCACAAAAAGTTACGGTTTGGTGTGGTTTGTGGTCAGGAGGAATCATCGGACCATATTTTTTTGAAAACGCAAATGGAAATGCGATTACGGTCAATGGAAATCGCTACAGGGAGATGATTCGAAGCTTTTTGTGGCGGGAAATTGATGATTTGGACGTAGAAAATACGTGGTTTCAACAGGACGGTGCCACTTGCCACACAGCAAGAGAATCAATGTGTCTTTTGAAGGAAAAGTTCGAAGATCGCATTATTTCTCGTAGAGGAGGAGTGATTTGGCCACCAAGA
This sequence comes from Poecilobothrus nobilitatus, assembly GCA_947095535.1. Lineage (NCBI taxonomy): Eukaryota > Metazoa > Arthropoda > Insecta > Diptera > Dolichopodidae > Poecilobothrus > Poecilobothrus nobilitatus. The sequence continues at coordinate 18,603 of CAMUPU010000019.1, read as the reverse complement.
TCGTGCGATTTGACACCGTTGGATTTTTTTTTGTGGGGTTTTGTGAAATCGAAAGTGTACAGCAATAATCCCACAACAATTCAAGAGCTTAAAAACAACATTATCGAGCAGATTTTAACCATTGAGAAGAGTTTATTGAACAACGTGATTTAGAATTTTGGTAAAAGATTGGAAGCCTGCCGAAGTAGTAGAGGGGACCACTTGGCCGACATAATTTTTCATTATTAACCGGAACCTATTTGTAATAAATTAAAATAAAAATATATTTAATATTTCAAAAAAAAAGTCTTTTTTTATTAAAATTAAAATGATACCTCAATTTTGAACACCCTATATAAGTCAACCCGGAGTTTGTGCAGGGCAGCTCTTTTTTGAAGGTCTACGGAACACTCGGCAACAGATTACTGGTGATTCGGTGGTTTGCTTAAAGAGGGGAAAGGACGGCTGAATGGGAGACCTTCCCTATGGAGTGCAAGGAAGCGGGAGGCGAATGCTAGCTCTTGCCTCGGCTGTGGTCTGAGAACGCAACCGTGTACCTGAATAGGGGCAAATACCCATTAAAATACGCAAATGGATAAAAAAAATGAATCGAACAGCGGTGGTGATGATATAGTGTATGTGGAGCCATTCAGGAGAAATGCGAAGGTAATGAGGACCCCGCCGCGGATTAGTAATGTGCCTCGCTGGATGGCCGGAGTAATGCGCGGCAGGCGCGTATTGCAAAGAACGAAGTAATGGCGAATCCGCTGCCTCTGGCGGTGGTAGCGAGTTCTCCAAAACGGAGAAACATATCTCAAGTCAATGACGACGTAGAAAGGAGGGAGCAGATGCTACGCCAGTGCCAGACTATAATCGGTTGCATGCGGGCTGCAACTAGTAGGCAAAAAAACATATCGATGGAAGTGAAAAACGGACTGGCCAAACTAGATGAGCTTATGGACGCGATGGTGGCTCCCAAAATACGAAGCGAGGACCAGCAACAGTCACAACCCCAATCCTGAAAGATATGGGTGTGATGACGGAGAGAATTTCCATTCCCAGCCAGAAGCGGTCAGTCAACAGGCCGCTATTGAGAGAAAACGTGGAAAATAAGAAAAGAGAGAGAGGATAGAGAGCAGGAGACACCCAGTACCTGGGTCAAGAAAAATGATGAGAGAGGGAAAGGAAATAGCCAGGAGTAAAGTTCTGGAGAATGTCACCGCTGAAGTCGGGGAGAAAGCGAGTACTAATAAAGGAGCACGAAAGAGAAGACTTCGTTGAGAGGCAATCCTGATTAAACCAGCCCAAGGCAAATCTTATGCTGAAGTATTACGCACAGGGACAGAGATAAGAGCGGTTCGTAAGACACGGGTCGGAGAAGTCCTAGTAGAATTAGGGCCGGAACAGGAGATAAAGCTGCATTTGGCGAGTCCCTCAAAACTATACTGGGGGAGAGCGCAAGCCTGTGCAGCTTAGAACCAAAGAGATGGTGGAGATTAGAGATCTTGATGACCTCACCACCTCGGAGGAGGTGAGTAATGCCATAAAAGAAGTTTTGGGCGGTTCGACCGCGAGTTTCAAAGTCTCGGTAACCGCCTCTAACAGAAGGGCATAAAAAATGGCAATAGTATAAAGTATAAACCATAGGGACAAAGGGCGCGCAACAACTTATAAAAACCCAGCACATAAAAGTGGGATTCGTCAGCTGCAGAGTCAGGCAGAGTACAACCGCAACCAAGTGCTATAAGTGCATTGGGTACGGTCACCGTGCTGCGATATGCAAAGGCTCTGATACAAGCAGGCTCTGCTTCAGGTGTGGCGGGCCAGACATCCATGTACATCCCCTGAACGGTGGGGATTTTCTGTGCGTTGAGAAGGGCCACGATTCAGGTAGCGTAAACCATATTTCTGGGTCTAGGAGATGCGAGGTGTTTAGGAACGCTTTAGGGAGCACTCAATTAATTATAAGATGATCCGGATTATGCAAGAGAATTTTAATCGGAGCAAGACGGCAGACTCTCTCCTGCACCAGCTAGTCCACGAGAACAATGCCGATCTGCTCGTTATCAATGAGCAGTACAGGGACCTATTATCTACGTACTGATACCGCGATGAGCTTGGGACTGCGACGATCTGGGTACGGGATTCCGAAAGGATTACGGTGAAGGCACACGGACATGGGGAAGGCTTCGTATGGATCAAAAGTGGAGGAGTGACATATATCAGCTGCTACTTTACTCCGAATGAACTGATTCAGATCTTCAGAATTAAAATAGATGCACTAGAGGATGAGATCCTTCGAATGTCAGGGAAAATTTTTGTCGCTGGAGACTTCAATGCGCACAGTACTGAATGGGGAATGTCTAACACCAACTCTCGAGGGAAATATATCTCGGACTTGGCTGCCAGAAGGGGACTAATTGTACTAAACCCTGGTTGTACGTTGACGTTTCGCCGCCCAGGGTATAGAAAGACTATCTTCGACATCTCCTTCGCGACGGAGGATCTCACCTCACTATTGGAGGGTTGGAGCGTACTGGAGGACTATATCGAAAGTGATCACCAGTACATTACTTTCTGCGTTCGGGAGAGGTCAAACCCATACCGGAGTGCTGGACAAGAGCTAGGGCGGTGGAACGTCGGAAGGCTTGATGAGGATAGATTTTCCTCAATACTTCGAGACGCCCGGTTTATAGTAGAACACCCAACTAATCGCAGAGTCCGGGAACAGGCAGAAGCTGTTGTGGAAGAAGCAATGGGTCTTATTCGCAGCGCCTGTGAGTTGTCCATGCCCAGCACAGACCGCGACCACGTCGACGTCCGGTGTATTGATGAACCGAGGAGATTGCGGATCCCAGAAGACTCTGCCTTCGGCTTAGACAGAGAGCACAAAGGACGCGGAATCGTCAGGAGGCAAACACTATCTCCGCAGAACATAAGGTGGCAAAGAAGCTGCTGCGGTACACCATTAACCAGAGCAAGGTTTTCCAATGGAGAAAGCTAGGGGAGGAGGTGAACGCTGACCCGTGGGGCTTGACTATAAAATAGTCACAAAGAAGCTTAGGTTGGGGTCTGCGCCGAGCTGCATGAGTGCGGAAACGGTTACACGGATAGTTAATGCACTTTTCCCATCCCATTCTTGAAGAGACCCCTGAAATAGAAATAGGTAATTTCCCCTCTTCACTGAAGAGGAGCTGGGAGTTGCAGTGGACATTTTACGTAACCGCAAAGCTGCCGGACCCGATGGGATACCCTCAGAAGTCCTGAAAGCTGCTTGCCGTGCAAGACCTGACCTCCTGCTTAGAATGTACAATTCCTGCCTCATTACCGGAACCTTCTGTAAACGGTGGAAAACTGCCCGCCCTGCTCTGATTAGCAAAGGCAAAGGTGACGTAATAGCTCCATCGGCATATCGTCCACTGTGCATGCTGGAGACTGCAGGCAAGGTGCTGGAGAAGTTAGTGCAGCCTCGCCTAATCTCGGCGATAAGAAGCGCTGGTAACTTGTCCGAACAACAGTATGGCTTTCAGCGAGGACGCTCCACTATATGAGCTATTCAAGAGGTAATAGAAACCGTGAGAAAGGCTGAAGAAGGTAACCACTACTCGCGACATATTGTCCTTTTCGTCACCCTTGAAGTGCAAAACGCGTTCAATTCTGCTCAAGGTTCAATTCTGCTCAGGTAAACTACTACCTCATGCAGTTCCTAAGCGGACACGGATGCTTTCGGTCATACCTTCACAGGATGGGACGAGACACCTGAATGTTTCTTTTGTGGGAGAGGTGGAGATTATGCAGAACACGTGAGCTTCCACTGCGATCGGTTGACAGATGGCAGACCTTGACAAATTCTAGAAACTGGATCTGTTCTTGATAACAGAGGCAACATTTATCAACATAGTGCTCGTTCAACACAGAATGTAGCAGCTGTGAGCAGAATTGTTGAAGAAGATCCAAAAACTTCCATTCGTCATCGTTCGCAGCAATTAAACATCAAACCATCAACATTATTCAACATTTTGCATCGTGATCTCCATTTAAAGGCTTATAAGATCCAGCTGACGCAAGAATTAAAACCAACTGACCATGTATTACGTCGGCAATTCGTTTCTTGGGCAATCGAAAAACAAGAAGAAAATGAAAATTTTTTTAACAAAATAATCTTCACCGACGAAGCTCATTTCCAGCTCAATGGCTACGTCAATAAACAGAATTGCCGCATTTGGGGTGAAGAGAATCCAAGGGTTATCTTAGAGCAACCTGCACATCCACAAAAAGTTACGGTTTGGTGTGGTTTATGGTCAGGGGGAATCATCGGACCATATTTTTTTGAAAACGCAAATGGAAATGCGATTACGGTCAATGGAAATCGCTACAGCGAGATGATCCGAAGCTTTTTGTGGCGGGAAATTGATGATTTGGACGTAGAAAATACATGGTTTCAACAGGACGGTGCCACTTGCCACACAGCAAGAGAAACAATGTATCTTTTGAAGGGAAAATTCGAAGATCGCATTATTTCTGGTAGAGGAGGAGTGATGTGGCCACCAAGATCGTGCGATTTGACCCCGCTGGATTTTTTTGTGGGGTTTTGTGAAATCGAAAGTGTACAGCAATAATCCCCCAACAATTCAAGAGCTTAAAAACAAACTTATCGAGCAGATTTCAACCATTGAGAAGAGTTTATTGAACAACGTGATTTAGAATTTTGGTAAAAGATTGGAAGCCTGTCGAAGTAGTAGAGGAGACCACTTGGCTGATATAAGTTTTCATTATTAAGCGGAACCTATTTGTAATAAATTAAAATAAAATTGCAATATTCGCGTATTGCAAAGAACGAAGTAATGGCGAATCCGCTGCCTCTGGCGGTGGTAGCGAGTTCTCCAAAACGGAGAAACATATCTCAAGTCAATGACGACGTAGAAAGGAGGGAGCAGATGCTACGCCAGTGCCAGACTATAATCGGTTGCATGCTGGCTGCAAGTAGTAGGCAAAAAAAACATATCGATGGATGTGAAAAACGGACTGGCCAAACTAGATGATCTTATGGACGCGATAGTGGCTCCTAAAATACGAAGCGCGGACCAGCAACAGTCACAACCCCAATCCTGAAAGATATGGGTGTGATGACGGAGAGAATTTCCATTCCCAGCCAGAAACGGTCAGTCAACAGCTTGCTATTGAGAGAAAACGTGGAAAATAAGAAAAGAGAGAGAGGATAGAGAACAGGAGACACCCAGTACCTGGGTCAAGAAAAAAGATGAGAGAGAGGAAGGAAAAAGCCAGGAGTAAAGTTCTGGAGAATGTCACCGCTGAAGTCGGGGAGAAAGCGAGTACTAATAAAGGAGCATGAAAGAGAGGACTTCGTCGAGAGGCAATCCTGATTAAACCAGCCCAAGGCAAATCTTACGCAGAAATATTACGCATTATCAGGAAGGAAGTTAACTCTGAGGGCACGGGGACAGAGATAAGAGCGGTTCGTAAGACACGGGTCGGAGAAGTCCTAGTGGAACTAGGGCCGGAACAGGAGATAAAGCTGCATTTGGCGAGTCCCTCAAAACTATACTGGGGGAGAACGCAAGCGTGATCAGCTTAGAACCAAAGAGATGGTGGAGATTAGAGATCTTGGTGACCTCATCACCTCGGAGGAGGTGAGTAATGCCATAAAAGAAGTTTTGGGCGGTTCGACCGCGAGTTTCAAAGTCTCGGTAACCGCCTCTAACAGAAGGGCATAAAAAATGGCAATAGTATAAAGTATAAACCATAGGGACAAAGGGCGCGCAACAACTTATAAAAACCCAGCACATAAAAGTGGGATTCATCAGCTGCAGAGTCAGGCAGAGTACAACCGCAACCAAGTGCTATAAGTGCATTGGGTACGGTCACCGTGCTGGGATATGCAAAGGCCTTGATACAAGTAGGCTCTGCTTCAGGTGTGGCGGGCCAGACATCCATGTACATCCCCTGAACGATACTTTCTGTGCGTTGAGAAGGGCCACGATTCAGGTAGCGTAAACCATATTTCTGGGTCTAGGAGATGCGAGGTGTTTAGGAACGCTTTAGGGAGCACTCAATTAATTATAAGATGATCCGGATTATGCAAGAGAATTTTAATCGGAGCAAGACGGCAGACTCTCTCCTGCACCAGCTAGTCCACGAGAACAATGCCGATCTGCTCGTTATCAATGAGCAGTACAGGGACCTATTATCTACGTACTGATACCGCGATGAGCTTGGGACTGCGACGATCTGGGTACGGGATTCCGAAAGGATTACGGTGAAGGCACACGGACATGGGGAAGGCTTCGTATGGATCAAAAGTGGAGGAGTGACATATATCAGCTGCTACTTTACTCCGAATGAACTGATTCAGACCTTCAGAATTAAAATAGATGCACTAGAGGATAAGATCCTTCGAATGTCAGGGAAAATTTTTGTCGCTGGAGACTTCAATGCGCACAGTACTGAATGGGGAATGTCTAACACCAACTCTCGAGGGAAATATATCCCGGACTTGGCGGCCAGAAGGGGACTAATTGTACTAAACCCTGGTTGTACGTCGACGTTTCGCCGCCCAGGGTATAGGAGGGTTGGAGCGTACTGGAGAACTATACCGAAATGATCCCCAGTACATTACTTTCTGCGTTCGGGAGAGGTCAATCCCATACCGGAGTGCTGAACAAGAGCTGGGGTGGTGGAACGTCGGAAGACTTGACGAGGATAGATTTTCCTCAATACTTCGAGACGCCCGGTTTATAGTAGAACACCTAACCAATCGCAGAGTCCGGGAACAGGCAGAAGCTGTTGTGGAAGAAGCAATGGGTCTTATTCGCAGCGCCTGTGAGTTGTCAATGCCCCGGCACAGACCGGGATTACGTCGACGTCCGGTGTATTGGTGGACCGAGGAGATTGCGGATCCCAGAAGACTCTGCCTTCGGCTTAGACTTGAGAGCTTGAGAAACATATCTCAAGTCAATGACGACGTAGAAAGGAGGGAGCAGATGCTACGCCAGTGCCAGACTATAATCGGTTGCATGCTGGCTGCAAGTAGTAGGCAAAAAAAACATATCGATGGATGTGAAAAACGGACTGGCCAAACTAGATGATCTTATGGACGCGATAGTGGCTCCTAAAATACGAAGCGCGGACCAGCAACAGTCACAACCCCAATCCTGAAAGATATGGGTGTGATGACGGAGAGAATTTCCATTCCCAGCCAGAAACGGTCAGTCAACAGCTTGCTATTGAGAGAAAACGTGGAAAATAAGAAAAGAGAGAGAGGATAGAGAACAGGAGACACCCAGTACCTGGGTCAAGAAAAAAGATGAGAGAGAGGAAGGAAAAAGCCAGGAGTAAAGTTCTGGAGAATGTCACCGCTGAAGTCGGGGAGAAAGCGAGTACTAATAAAGGAGCATGAAAGAGAGGACTTCGTCGAGAGGCAATCCTGATTAAACCAGCCCAAGGCAAATCTTACGCAGAAATATTACGCATTATCAGGAAGGAAGTTAACTCTGAGGGCACGGGGACAGAGATAAGAGCGGTTCGTAAGACACGGGTCGGAGAAGTCCTAGTGGAACTAGGGCCGGAACAGGAGATAAAGCTGCATTTGGCGAGTCCCTCAAAACTATACTGGGGGAGAACGCAAGCGTGATCAGCTTAGAACCAAAGAGATGGTGGAGATTAGAGATCTTGGTGACCTCATCACTTCGGAGGAGGTGAGTAATGCCATAAAAGAAGTTTTGGGCGGTTCGACCGCGAGTTTCAAAGTCTCGGTAACCGCCTCTAACAGAAGGGCATAAAAAATGGCAATAGTATAAAGTATAAACCATAGGGACAAAGGGCGCGCAACAACTTATAAAAACCCAGCACATAAAAGTGGGATTCATCAGCTGCAGAGTCAGGCAGAGTACAACCGCAACCAAGTGCTATAAATGCATTGGGTACGGTCACCGTGCTGGGATATGCAAAGGCCTTGATACAAGTAGGCTCTGCTTCAGGTGTGGCGGGCCAGACATCCATGTACATCCCCTGAACGATACTTTCTGTGCGTTGAGAAGGGCCACGATTCAGGTAGCGTAAACCATATTTCTGGGTCTAGGAGATGCGAGGTGTTTAGGAACGCTTTAGGGAGCACTCAATTAATTATAAGATGATCCGGATTATGCAAGAGAATTTTAATCGGAGCAAGACGGCAGACTCTCTCCTGCACCAGCTAGTCCACGAGAACAATGCCGATCTGCTCGTTATCAATGAGCAGTACAGGGACCTATTATCTACGTACTGATACCGCGATGAGCTTGGGACTGCGACGATCTGGGTACGGGATTCCGAAAGGATTACGGTGAAGGCACACGGACATGGGGAAGGCTTCGTATGGATCAAAAGTGGAGGAGTGACATATATCAGCTGCTACTTTACTCCGAATGAACTGATTCAGACCTTCAGAATTAAAATAGATGCACTAGAGGATAAGATCCTTCGAATGTCAGGGAAAATTTTTGTCGCTGGAGACTTCAATGCGCACAGTACTGAATGGGGAATGTCTAACACCAACTCTCGAGGGAAATATATCCCGGACTTGGCGGCCAGAAGGGGACTAATTGTACTAAACCCTGGTTGTACGTCGACGTTTCGCCGCCCAGGGTATAGGAGGGTTGGAGCGTACTGGAGAACTATACCGAAATGATCCCCAGTACATTACTTTCTGCGTTCGGGAGAGGTCAATCCCATACCGGAGTGCTGAACAAGAGCTGGGGTGGTGGAACGTCGGAAGACTTGACGAGGATAGATTTTCCTCAATACTTCGAGACGCCCGGTTTATAGTAGAACACCTAACCAATCGCAGAGTCCGGGAACAGGCAGAAGCTGTTGTGGAAGAAGCAATGGGTCTTATTCGCAGCGCCTGTGAGTTGTCAATGCCCCGGCACAGACCGGGATTACGTCGACGTCCGGTGTATTGGTGGACCGAGGAGATTGCGGATCCCAGAAGACTCTGCCTTCGGCTTAGACAGAGAGCACAAAGGACGCGGAATTGTCAGGAGGCAAACACTATCTCCGCAGAACATAAGGTGGCAAAGAAGCTGCTGCGGAACACCATTAACCGGAGCAAGGTTTTCCAATGGAGAAAGCTAGGGGAGGAGGTGAACGCTGACTCGTGGGGCTTGACTATAAAATAGTCACAAAGAAGCTTAGGTTGGGGTCTGCGCCGAGCTGCATGAGTGCGGAAACGGTTACACGGATAGTTAATGCACTTTTCCCATCCCATTCTTGAAGAGACCCCTGAAATAGAAATAGGTGATTTCCCCTCTTCACTGAAGAGGAGCTGGGAGTTGCAGTGGACATTTTACGTAACCGCAAAGCTGCCGGACCCGATGATATCAGAAGCCCTGAAAGCTGCTTACCGTGCAAGACCTGACCTGCTGCTTAGAATGTACAATTCCTGCCTCATTACCGGAACCTTCTGTCAACGGTGGAAAACTGCCCGCCTTGCTCTGATTAGCAAAGGCAAAGGTGACGTAATAGCTTCATCGGCATATCGTCCACTGTGCATGCTGGAGACTGCAGGCAAGGTGCTGGAGAAGTTAGTGCAGCCTCGCCTAATCTCGGCGATAAGGTGCGTTGGTAACTTGTCCGAACGACAGTATGGCTTTCGGCGAGGACGCTCCACTATATGAGCTATTCAAGAGGTAATAGAAACCGTGAGAAAGGCTGAAGAAGGTAACCACTACTCGCGACTTATTGTCCTCTTCGTCACCCTTGACATGCAAAACGCGTTCAATTCTGCTCAGGTAAACTACTACCTCATGCAGTTCCTAAGCGGACACGGATGCTTTCGGTCATACCTTCACAGGATGGGACGAGACGAGACACCTGAATGTTTCTATTGTGGGAGAGGTAGAGATTATGCAGAACACGTGAGCTTTCACTGCGATCGGTTGACAGATGGCAGAGCTTGACAAATTCTAGAAACTGGATCTGTTCTTGATAACAGAGGCAACATTTATCAACGTAGTGGCCGTTCAACACAAATGTAGCAGCTGTGACCAGAAGTGTTGAAGAAGATCCAAAAACTTCCATTCTTCATCGTTCGCAGCAATTAAACATCAAACCATCCACATTATTCAACATTTTGCATCGTGATGTCCATTTAAAGGCTTATAAGATCCAGCTGACGCAAGAATTAAAACCAATTGACCATGCATTACGTCGGCAATTCGTTTCTTGGACAATCAAAAAACAAGAAGAAAATGAGAATTTTTTTAACAAAATAATCTTCACCGACGAAGCTCATTTTCAGCTAAATGGCTACGTCAATAAACAGAATTGCCGCATTTGGGGTGAAGAGAATCCAAGGGTTATCTTAGAGCAACCAGTACATCCACAAAAAGTTACGGTTTGGTGTGGTTTGTGGTCAGGAGGAATCATCGGACCATATTTTTTTGAAAACGCAAATGGAAATGCGATTACGGTCAATGGAAATCGCTACAGGGAGATGATCCGAAGCTTTTTGTGGCAGGAAATTGATGATTTGGACGTAGAAAATTTGTGGTTTCAACAGGACGGTGCCACTCGCCACACAGCAAGAGAAACAATGTATCTTTTGAAGGAAAAGTTCGAAGATCGCATTATTTATCGTAGAGGAGGAGTGCCGTGGCCACCAAGATCGTGCGATTTGACACCGTTGGATTTTTTTTTGTTGGGTTTTGTGAAATCGAAAGTGTACAGCAATAATCCCACAACAATTCAAGAGCTTAAAAACAACATTATCGAGCAGATTTCAACCATATAGAAGAGTTTATTGAACAACGTGATTTAGAATTTTGGTAAAAGATTGGAAGCCTGCCGAAGTAGTAGAGGGGGCCACTTGGCTGTCATTATTTTTCATTATTAACCTGAACCTATTTGTAATAAATTAAAGTAAAAATATATTTAATATTTCAAAAAAAAAGTCTTTTTTTATTAAAATTAAAATGATACCTCAATTTTGAACACCCTATATAAGTCAACCGGGAGTTTGTGCAGGGCAGCTCTCTTTTGAAGGTCTACGGAACCCTTGGCAACAGATTACTGGTGATTCGGTGGTTTGTTTAAAGAGGGGAAAGGACGGCTGAATGGGAGACCTTCCCTATGGAGTGCAGGAAAGCGGAAGTCGAATGCTAGCTCTTGCCTCGGCTGTGGTCCGAGAACGCAACCGTGTACCTGAAAAGGGGCATATATCCATTAAAATACGCAAATGGATAAAAAAAAAATGAATCGAACAGCGGTGGTGATGACATAGTGTATGTGGAGCCATTCAGGAGAAATGCGAAGGTAATGAGGACCCCGCCGCGGATTAGTAATGTGCCTCGCTGGATGGCCGGAATAATGCGCGGCAGGCGCGTATTGCAAAGAACGAAGTAATGGCGAATCCGCTGCCTCTGGCGGTGGTAGCGAGTTCTCCAAAACGGAGAAACATATCTCAAGTCAATGACGACGTAGAAAGGAGGGAGCAGATGCTACGCCAGTGCCAGACTATAATCTATTGCATGCGGTCTGCAACTAGTAACCAAAAAAATATATCGATGGATGTGAAAAACGGACTGGCCAAACTAGATGAGATTATGGACGAGATAGTGGCTCCTAAAATACGAAGCGAGGACCAGCAACAGTCACCACCCCAATCCTGAAAGATATGGGTGTGATGACGGAGAGAATTTCTATTCCCAGCCAGAAGCGGTCAGTCAACAGGCCGCTATTGAGAGAAAACGTGGAAAATAAGAAAAGAAAGAGAGGATAGAGAGCAGGAGACACCCAGTACCTGGGCCAAGAAAAAAGATGAGAGAGAGGAAGGAAAAAGCCAGGAGTAAAGTTCTCGAGAATGTCACCGCTGAAGTCGGGGAGAAAGCGAGTACTAATAAAGGAGCACGAAAGAGAAGACTTCGTCGAGAGGCAATCCTGATTAAACCAGCCCAAGGCAAATCTTATGCTGAAGTATTACGCATTATCAGGAAGGAAGTTAACTCTCAGAGCACGGGGACAGATATAAGAGCGGTTCGTAAGACACGGGTCGGAGAAGTCCTAGTGGAACTAGGGCCGGAACAGGAGATAAAGCTGCATTTTGCGAGTCCCTCAAAACTATACTGGTGGAGAACGCAAGCGTGTGCAGCTTAGAACCAAAGAGATGGTGGAGATTACAGATCTTGATGACCTCACCACCTCGGAGGAGGTGAGTAATGGCATAAAAGACGTTTTGGGCGGTTCGACCGCGAGTTTCAAAGTCTCGGTAGCCGACTCTAACAGAAGGACATAAAAAATGGCAAGAGTATAAAGTATAAACCATAGGGACAAAAGGCGCGCAACAACTTATAAAAACCCATCACATAAAAGTGGGATTCATCAGCTGCAGAGTCAGGCAGAGTACAATCGCAACCAAGTGCTATAAGTGCATTGGGTACGGTCACCGTGCTGGGATATGCAAAGGCCCTGATACAAGCAGGCTCTGCTTCAGGTGTGGCGGGCCAGACATCCATGTACATCCCCTGAACGATACTTTCTGTGCGTTGAGAAGGGCCACGATTCAGGTAGCGTAAACCATATTTCTGGGTCTAGAAGATGCGAGGTGTTTAGGAACGCTTTAGGGAGCACTCAATTAATTATAAGATGATCCGGATTATGCAAGCGAATCTTAATCGGAGGAAGACGGCAGACTCTCTCCTGCACCAGCTAGTCCACGAGAACAATGCCGATCTGCTCGTTATCAATGAGCAGTACAGGGACCTATTATCTACGTACTGATACCGCGATGAGCTTGGGACTGCGGCGATCTGGGTACGGGATTCCGAAAGGATTAAGGTGAAGGCACACGAACGTGGAGAAGGATCGTATGGATCAAAAGTAGAGGAGTGACATATATCAGCTGCTACTTTACTCCGAATGAACTGATTCAGACCTTCATAATTAAAATAGATGAACTAGAGGATGAGATCCTTCGAATGTCAGGCAAAATTTTAGTCGCTGGAGACTTCAATGCGCACAGTACGGAATGGGGAATGTCTAACACCAACTCTCGAGGGAAATATATCCCGGACTTGGCGGCCAGAAGGGAACTAATTGTACTAAACCCTGGTTGTACGTCGACGTTTCGCCGCCCAGGGTATAGAAAGACTATCCTCGACATCTCCTTCGCGACGGAGGATCTCACCTCACTATTGGAGGGTTGGAGCGTACTGGAGGACTATATCGAAAGTGATCGCCAGTACATTACTTTCTGCGTTCGGGAGAGATCAAACCCATACCGGAGTGCTGGACAAGAGCTAGGGCGGTGGAACGTCGGCAGGCTTGATGAGGATAGATTTTTCTCAATACTTCGAGACGCCCGGTTTATAGTAGAACACCCAACTAATGGCAGAGTCCGGGAACAAGCAGAAGCTGTTGTGGAAGAAGCAATGGGAAGAAAGCAATTCGCAGCGCCTGCGAGTTGTCCATGCCCCGGTACAGCCCGGGACCACGTCGACGTCCGGTGTATTGATGAACCGCGGAGATTGCGGATCCCAGAAAACTCTGCCTTCGGCTTAGACAGAGAGCACAAAGGACGCGGAATCGTCAGGAAGTAAACACTATCTCCGCAGAACATAAGGTGGCAAAGAAGCTGCTTCGGTACACCATTAACTGGATCAAGGTTTTCCAATGGAGAAAGCTAGGGGAGAAGGTGAACGCTGACCCGTGGAGCCTTGACTATAAAAAGCTTAGGTTGGGGTCTGCGCCGAGCTGCATGAGTGAGGAAACGACTACACGAATAGTTAATGCACTTTTCCCATTACACTCACTTCGTGAAGAGACCGCTGAAATAGAAATAGGCAATTTGCCCTCTTCACTGAAAAGGAGCTGGGAGTTGCAGTGGACATTTTACGTAATCGCAAAGCTGCCGCACCCGATGGGATACCCTCAGAAGCCCTGAAAGCTGCTTACCATGCAAGACCTGAGCTCCTGCTTAGAATATACAATTCCTGCCTCATTACCGGAACCTTCTGTCAACGGTGGAAAACTGCCCGCCTTGCTCTGATTAGCAAAGGCAAAGGTGACGTAAAAGCTCCATCGGCATATCGTCCACTGTGCATGCTGGAGACTGCAAACAAGGTTCTGGAGAAGTTAGTGCAGCCTCGCCTAATCTCGGCGATAAGGAGCGCTGGTAACTTGTCCGAACGACAGTATGGCTTTCGACGAGGACGCTCCACTATATGAGCTATTCAAGAGGTAATAGAAACCGTAAGAAAAGCTGAAGAAGGTAACCACTACCTGCGACATATTGTCCTCTTCTTAACCCTTGGCATGCAAAACGCGTTCAATTCTGCTCAAGGTTCAATTCTGCTCAGGTAAACTACTACCTCATGCAGTTCCTAAGCGGACACGGATGCTTTCGGTCATACCTTCACAGGATGAGACGAGACACTTGAATGTTTCTATTGTGGGAGAGGTAGAGATTATGCAGAACACGTGAGCTTCCACTGCGATCGGTTGACAGATGGCAGAGCTTGACAAATTTCTAGAAACTGGATCTGTTCTTGATAACAGAGGCAACATTTATCAACATAGTGCTCGTTTAACACAGAATGTAGCAGCTGTGAGCAGAATTGTTGAAGAAGATCCAAAAACTTCCATTCGTCATCGTTCGCAGCAATTAAACATCAAACTATCCACATTATTCAACATTTTGCATCGTGATCTCCATTTAAAGGCTTATAAGATCCAGCTGACGCAAGAATTAAAACCAATTGACCATGCATTACGTCGGCAATTCGTTTCTTGGGCAATCGAAAAACAAGAAGAAAATGAGAATTGTTTTAACAAAATAATCTTCACCGACGAAGCTCATTTCCAGCTCAATGGCTCCGTCAATAAACAGAATTGCCGCATTTGGGGTGAAGAGAATCCAAGGGTTATCTTAGAGCAACCAGTACATCCACAAAAAGTTACGGTTTAGTGTGGTCTGTGGTCAGGAGGAATCATCGGACCATATTTTTTTGAAAACGCAAATGGAAATGCGATTACGGTCAATGGAAATCGCTACAGGGAGATGATTCGAAGCTTTTTGTGGCGGGAAATTGATGATTTGGACGTAGAAAATATGTGGTTTCAACAGGACGGCGCCACTTGCCACACAGCAAGAGAATCAATGTGTCTTTTGAAGGAAAAGTTCGAAGATCGCATTATTTCTCGTAGAGGAGGAGCGATGTGGCCACCAAGATCGTGCGATTTGACACCGTTGGATTTTTTTTTGTGAAGTTTTGTGAAATCGAGAATGTACAGCAATAATACCACAACAATTCAAGAGCTTAAAAACAACATTATCGAGCAGATTTCAACCATATAGAAGAGTTTATTGAACAACGTGATTTAGAATTTTGGTAAAAGATTGGAAGCCTGCCGAAGTAGTAGAGGGGGCCACTTGACCGACATAATTTTTCATTATTAACCGGAACCTATTTGTAAAATAAAGGACGGCTGAATGGGAGACCTTCCCTATGGAGTGCAGGGAAGCGGGAGGCGAATGCTAGCTCTTGCCTCGGCTGTGGTCCGACAACGCAACCGTGTACCTGAATAGGGGCAAATACCCATTAAAATACGCAAATGGATAAAAAAAATGAATCGAACAGCGGTGGTGATGATATAGTGTATGTGGAGCCATTCAGGAGAAATGCGAAGGTAATGAGGACCCCGCCGCGGATTAGTAATGTGCCTCGCTGGATGGCCGGAGTAATGTGCGGCAGGCGCGTATTGCAAAGAACGAAGTAATGGCGAATCCGCTGCCTCTGGCGGTGGTAGCGAGTTCTCCAAAACGGAGAAACATATCTCAAGTCAATGACGACGTAGAAAGGAGGGAGCAGATGCTACGCCAGTGCGAGACTATAATTTATTACATGCAGTCTGCAACTGGTAACCAAAAAAACATATCGATGGATGTGAAAAACGGACTGGCCAAACTAGATGAGCTTATGGACGAGATAGTGGTTCCTAAAATACGAAGCGAGGACGAGCAACAGTCACCACCCCAATCCTGAAAGATATGGGTGTGATGACGGAGAGAATTTCCATTCCCAGCCAGAAGCGGTCAGTCAACAGCCCGCTATTGAGAGAAAGCGTGGAAAATAAGAAAAGAAAGAGAGGATAGAGAGCAGGAGACACCCAGTACCTGGGTCAAGAAAAAAGATGAGAGAGAGGAAGGAAAAAGCCAGGAGTAAAGTTCTGGAGAATGTCACCGCTGAGTCGGGGAGAAAGCGAGTACTAATAAAGGAGCACGAAAGAGAGGACTTCGTCGAGAGGCAATCCTGATTAAACCAGCCCAAGGCAAATCTTATGCTGAAGTATTACGCATTATCAGGAAGGAAGTCAACTCTGAGAGCACGGGGACAGAGATAAGAGCGGTTCGTAAGACACGGGTCGGAGAAGTCCTAGTGGAACTAGGGCCGGAACAGGAGATAAAGCTGCATTTTGCGAGTCCCTCAAAACTATACTGGGGGAGAACGAAAGCGTGTGCAGCTTAGAACCAAAGGAGATGGTGGAAATTAGAGATCTTGATGACCTCAACACCTTGGAGGAGGTGAGTAATGCCATAAAAGAAGTTTTGGGCGGTTCGACCGCGAGTTTCAAAGTCTCGGTAACCGACTCTAACAGAAGGGCATAAAAAATGGCAATAGTATAAGTTATAAACCATAGGGACAAAGGGCGCGCAACAACTTATAAAAACCTACCACATAAAAGTGGGATTCGTTAGCTGCAGAGTCAGGCAGAGGACAACCGCAACCAAGTGCTATAAGTGCATTGGGTACGGTCACCGTGCTGGGATATGCAAAGGCCCTGATACAAGCAGGCTCTGCTTCAGGTGTGGCGGGCCAGACATCCATGTACATCCCCTGAACGATGCTTTGTGTGCGTTGAGAAGGGCCACGATTCAGGTAGCGTAAACCATATTTCTGGGTCTAGGAGATGCGAGGTGTTTAGGAACGCTTTAGGGAGCACTCAATTAATTATAAGATGAACCGGATTATGCAAGCGAATCTTAATCGGAGCAAGACGGCAGACTCTCTCCTGCACCAGCTAGTCCACGAGAACAATACCGATCTGCTCGTTATCAATGAGCAGTACAGGGACCTATTATCTACATACTGATACCGCGATGAGCTTGGGACTGCGACGATCTGGGTACGGGATTCCGAAAGAATTACGGTGAAGGCACACGGACGTAGGGAAGGCTTCGTATGGATCAAAAGTGGAAGAGTGACATATATCAGCTGCTACTTTACTCCGAATGAACTGATTCAGACCTTCAGAATTAAAGTAGATGCACTAGAGGATGAGATCCTTCGAATGTGAGACAAAATTTTAGTTGCTGGAGACTTCAATGCGCATAGTACTGAATGGGGAATGTCTAACACCAACTCTCGAGGGAAATATATCCCGGACTTGGCGGCCAGAAGGGGACTAATTGTGCTAAACCCTGGTTGTACGTCGACGTTTTGCCGCCCAGGTTATAGGGAGACTATCGCCGACATCTCCTTCGCGACGGAGCATTTTTCCTCACTATTGGAGGGTTGGAGCGTACTGGAGGACTATATCGAAAGTGAACACCAATACATTACTTTCTGCGTTCGATAGAGGTCAAGCCAAATCGGAGTGCTGGACAAGAGCTAGGGCGATGGAACGTCGGGAGGCTTGATGAGGCTAGATTTTCCTCAATACTTCGAGACGCCCGGTTTATAGTAGAACACCCAACTAATCGCAGAGTCCGGGAACAGGCAGAAGCTGTTGTGGAAGAACCAATGGGTCTTATTCGCAGCGCCTGTGAGTTGTCCATGACCCGACACAGACCGGGACCACGACGACGTCCGGTGTATTGGTGGATCGAGGAGATTGCGGATCCCAGAAGACTCTGCCTTCGGCTTAGACAGAGAGCACAAAGGCCGCGGAATCGTCAGGAAGTAAACACTATCTCCGCAGAACATAAGGTGGCAAAGAAGCTGCTGCGGTACACCATTAACCAGAGCAAGGTTTTCCAATGGAGAAAGCTAGGGGAGGAGGTGAACGCTGACTCGTGGGGCCTTGACTATAAAATAGTAACAAAGAAGCTTAGGTTGGGGTCTGCGCCGAGCTGCATGAGTGCGGAAACGATTACACGGATAGTTAATGCACTTTTCCCATCACACTCACTTCGTGAAGAGACCCCTGAAATAGAAATAGGTGATTTCCCCTCTTCACTGAAGAGGAGCTGGGAGTTGCAGTGGACTTTTTACATAACCGCAGAGCTGCCGGACCAGAAGGGATACCCGCAGAAGCCCTGAAAGCTTTTTACCGTTCAAGACCTGACCTCCTGCTTAGAATGCACAATTCCTGTCTCATTACCGGAACCTTCTGTCAACGGTGGAAAACTGCCCGCCTTGCTCTGATTAGCAAAGGCAAAGGTGACGTAATAGCTCCATCGGCATATCGGCCACTGTGCATGCTGGAGACTGCAAACAAGATTCTGGAGAAGTTAGTGCAGCCTCGCCTAATCTCGGCGATAAGGAGCGCTGATAACTTGTCAAACGACAGTGTGGCTTTCGGCGAGGACGCTCCACTATATGAGCTATTCAAGAGGTAATAGAAACCGTG